>QVNW01000483.1:0-24310 GCA_014825475.1 Pseudomyrmex flavicornis
CTCCTCCTTACATCCTACCCCTTACCTTCTCCACACCAACAAAACCGCCACACCACCCATATTATAGCAACTTAGTCTCACTTCTTTCTTCCCACTTTACGCGCTACCCCTCCCTTTTTAGAGACTAGGGACAAGCTCAGCATCTTCATGACCTGCACGCATCATATCCCCTACCCCTCACAAGCACGCTATAGGCACACACAAAAAACACCCGCGCCTATAAAATCTTATAGAAGATAAAGGAAAGCCTCCTTACTTTCGGGAAGTATCAAAGAAACTTATAAAGACCCGCCCTACTCGCCCCAACGCACAACGCGGGAAAGAACTACTCTATAAAATCCTATAGAAGATAAAGGAAAGCCCCCTCACTTTCGGGAAGTATCAAAGGAAGTCATAAGACGCCGCCCACTCACCCCAACGCACAACACAAGAAAGAACTACTACCCTATAAAATCCTATAGAAGATAAACACACTGCCGCCCTAATTTCTAAAAAACATCAAAAGAAATAAGCTTCACATTTTCAAAATCAGGCATAAAAAAAGCGGCCTAAAAGCCGCTTTTCGTTTCAATCTTCTCTTAAGTCTTCCCCAATCTCTTACAGATTTATAAGACTTAAATGATAGATTTACGCTTACTTGATCTTTGCTTCACGGAAAAGAACATGCTTACGTGCAACTGGATCATACTTACGTATTTCCATTTTACCCGTTGCAGAACGTGCGTTCTTTTTTGTTACATAGAAATAACCCGTATCTGCTGAAGAAACGAGACGAATTTTAATAACATTTGTCTTAGCCATATTACCCTCGGACTGCTGCCGTGTGACAGGTGCCGCTCGCAGGTTTCAAGCAGCTAACCCATTAAAACTTCGGCAGATAATGAGGTTTTAGCACGTAAAGGTCAAGTCTTTTTAGAGTGTTTTTCAAAATTATTTTAAAAAATTAGTCATTTTTCTTCTCATTTCCATGAGAAATCTGCGTATTTTTCGCTTTATGATGCCGTACCTTATGTTTTCTATGATGACGATGATGTTTCTTCTTTTTCCCATGTACCTTATGTGATGATTTTTCCGCAGGTGCTGGTAGGGGCGCTACGCGATCAAGAATACCCGCATCATTTTGTGCTCTGCGCAATTCTTCCTCATTAAGAAGTTCTGTTGTTTCCTTCACTTTATGCTTTGTTTTTGGAGATATCTCTTGCGGCTTTTGTGGCATCATCACAATATTATCAGAGGCGATTTTTCTTTCTCTCTGAGAAGTCGCAACCGCTTGTGGATTCCCACGAACAATCCGCACGCTCCCATCTGGCAACACTAAGGTTGTTGTGCCATCCCCATTAGAAATATAAACCGTATCGCGATTCGGACCTTCAATATAGCGATGTGCAGGGTCAGAAATTTGGCGCGGCAACGCCCCAGGGACAACCGCACTTGACGCACGATGAACCCCCATTTCCGTTTTCGCATCCTCCCCGATAGAAAGAGATTCATTCTCTTTAAGCTGGATACGTTCTAAATCACTATCGAGAGTCTGTAATGTATGGCGGAAAGAACGGTTAAAATGACTATTAGAATTACTCACTTCTTGAATAGAAGGAACAGGCTCAACACGACCTGGCCAAATATCCCCAGGCTGGGTAACAAGTGCCGCCCGCCCATCTGGTACGGTGCTCCCTTCACGTACACGATGATAATTCCCCCCAACCCCTAGAGGAGATTCAGCACTCCCCATAGGCCAGAATGTATCAGACATATACTCCCCAAAACCAGAACAGCCTGTGAAGAGGAGACCAAAGAAAATAACTGAAATCTTCTTCATTCTATCCCCGTCCATCATTCCATTGTAACATCAACACACTATAATACCTTATCATGATCACAGGGGGGCGAATAATCTTCATCTTTTCTTAAAAATTCTTCTCTCTAACGGTTTATATGTATCCAGCCTGCACGTAAATATCCCCACGCGCTTAAAACTGTCAGAAGAGCAGAAAACCATAAAAGAATACTTCCTAAATCATAAGCATGAATCATTCCAAGCCCTAAAAAAGCACATCCACGATCGCCTAAAACAAGAAATCCTAAAGCGAACATTTGCACGCTTGTCTTCCATTTTGCCAAAAGCGTAGAGGGAACTTTCTCTTGATATAAAGCCATATATTCACGCAAACCACTGATCATAATCTCACGGAGCATAATAATAATAGCCGCATAAAGCGCATATAAGGTTAAATATCCAAATCCTGCAAAGACAAGAAGAAGCGCGCCAATGAGAAGTTTATCAGCAATAGGATCCATCATGCGCCCTAATTCTGAAAATTGCGACCAACGCCGTGCAAGGGCACCATCTAGATAATCTGTGATACAAGAAGCAATATAAAGGATAAAGGCGATAAAATCTCCGAGACCTGTTTTTAGAGCCAAAATTCCTACAATTAAGGGAATAGAGACAATCCTCAAAAACGTAAGAATATTTGGAATATTTTGAAACATTTCAGGAGAGTTCCAAGCAATCAAAAAAAAGAGCCATCACAATAAATCTTCTTTCTCTTCTAGCATATTTTCCACATACTGCATCTTTTTTCTCTCCTTATTTTGGGTGAAAGAAAGAAAAAATCTCTTCTGCCAGTTCTGCTGATATTCCCCCTACAGCCTCAATCTCTTCAATACTGGCTTGCTTTACCTGTTGTAAAGAACCAAAATGCCTTAATAAAGCCTTTTTTCGCATCGGACCAATCCCTGCTATCTCTTCTAGGCGTGACGCTTTGAGTAATTTAGAACGCCCATGCCGATGTGTTGTAATCGCAAAACGATGCGCCTCATCCCTTAAACGCTGCAAATAATAAAGAACAGGATCCCGCAAAGGCAGCTGAAAAGCCTCTTTTCCTTCTCTAAAGAACCATTCTTTTCCAGCATGACGCTCAACCCCTTTTGCCATTCCAATCACAGTAATTTCTGTTATATCAAGAGTTTCTAAAATCTCTCTTACCGCCTTCACTTGCCCAGCGCCCCCATCAATTAAGAGAAGATCTGGGGCATCTTCACTCTTTAAGTTGAATTTCTCAGGGGCAAAACGCCGCCGCATCACTTCACGCATCATAGCAAAATCATCGCCTGCCGTGAGTGGTCCCTTAATCGCATATTTCCGATATTCTTTTTTAAGAAATCCTTCTTCTCCAGCAACAATCATCACCCCATAAGCAGCCTGCCCCATTAAATGAGAATTATCATAAACCTCAATACGGCGCGGTCTTCGCGGGAGCTCGAAAATCTCTGTCACAGCATCAAGATTTTTTCTCTGGCTTGAAGAGGCTGTAAGTTTCCTTTGTAGGGCTTCTTTTGCATTTAAAAGCGCATGGTCCATCATATCCTTCTTTTCCCCCCTTTGAGGAAGAATCAGGGTTACATTTCTTTCACGCCGCAAAGAAAGCGCCTCCTCTAAAAGCGACTTCTCTGGAAGCTCTATATTGATGAGTATCTGCGCTTCTGGGAGTTTATCTTCATAAAATTGAAGCAAGAAAGCCGACAAAACCGCCTCTTTCCCCTCTTCTGCCCCATGGAGAGGAAAGAAAGCACGATGCCCATTATTACGCCCACCGCGAATAAAAAAGACCTGAATACAGCTCATTCCCCCTTCTTGCCATAAAGCAATAATATCCGCATTTTCAGTATATTGCGGGTTCACAGCATAAGAAGCATAAAAGCGTGAAAGTGATTTAATACGATCGCGCAAAATCGCCGCACGCTCAAAAGCAAGCGCTTCTGATGCCGCCTCCATTTCTTTTTGTAGTAATTTTTGAATATCCTTCACATCACCAGAAAGAAATTCTTTTGCCTGCCTGACGAGATCCGCATATTCCGCTTCAGTAATGCGCCCAACACAAGGGGCAGAACAACGCTTAATTTGATAGAGTAAACATGGACGTGAACGCGATGAAAAAATCGTCTCTGTACAGCTTCGAAGCAAAAAAATACGCTGCACCATTTGAAGAGCCTGCTCCGCAAAAGAAGTTGAGGCAAAAGGACCCCAATAAAAAGCATTTTTCTCTTTTTTCTTCCCTCTCTCACGCGCAATTTGTGGAAAAACATGATCTTTTTTTAAGGTAATCCAAGGATATGATTTATCATCTTTGAGAAGAATATTAAAATGAGGCTTCATTTTTTTGATATAATTTGCCTCTAAAAGCAGTGCTTCTGCTTCTGTACGTGTACGAACCAGCTCCATCTTATGAATCATCCCCACCATCCGCTTAAGCCTTTCAGGCAAACGATGAATATGGGTGTAAGATGCTAAGCGTTTCTTAAGACTTAAGGCTTTACCAACATAAAGAACCTCGCCTTTTGCTGAAATCATCAGGTAAATGCCAGGCAAGTCAGGGGCGATTTTGAGAGTCTCTTTTACAATCTCAACACCAGATACCATAAGCTGCATTCTGCCTCTTCCTCGCCCTTTATTTCCTCTTAAGAAAAGCGCGCTACTCATCCACCACAATTGTGGAAAACCCTGTGAATAGAACAAGGGTAAAAGCGTAAACGCTAAGATATAAAAGCCCCAAGCTTAGATTGCCTAAAAAATAGGCAATCTATAAAATGGCTAAAAAATAGTGTTTTTAAACTATTTTCTGTCTCTTAAGAGAGAATAAATTCTTTTCAAGAAAGAAAAACATGTCAAGTCCCCTTCTGCAAAAATAAGTGGACAAAATAAAATATATTCTTCTTATTTTACCCTTTCCCCTCTTGACATAAATTTATACGAAAGATCTTGCATAATCTTTTGCCTGCCGCATGAGGCGGCACATATTCCCCCCGATTAAGGCAGTAATTTCACTTTTATCAAAACCTGCTTTTTTAAGAGCCTCGATCAAATGAAAGCTTTCAGACGCATCTTTCCAGCCTTTAATCGTACCCCCACCATCAAAATCAGATGAAATCCCCGCATATTCAATTCCAAGAGAGCGCACAATATAGAGAAGATGCGTGATAAAATCCTCTAAGGTGCCGCCCCCTCCAGAGCGTAAGAAAGACGGCATGGCGGTAATATTAATCATCCCACCCGTTTCTTTTAGGGCAGATAATTGCGCATCATCAAGATTTCTCGGATGATCGCATAAAGCACGCACACAAGAATGACTGGCAAGAATCGGCACGTCTGAAGATGAGACTGCCTGCATCATGGTCTTTTTAGAGGCATGGGAAATATCGACCAAAATCCCCTCTTGATTCATCAATTTTATCGCCTCTTTTCCAAGTTCTGAGAGTCCATGATGACACTCTTCTGGTTCATTTTTTGCAATAGCTGAATCAGCAAGAAGATTATGCCCATTATGGGTGAGCGTCATATAAGCGATCCCATATTTTTTTGACAAAATCCGCAATTTTTCTAAATCTTCACCGATGGGATAGCCATTTTCAATCACAGGGATAAGAGAAAAACACCCTGCTAAATGCGCCTCTTCAATCTGCTCAACCCTCTGACAAAGGCGGACTTTCCCCTCTGAGCGCGCCTCATAAAGACGAAGACGCTCTAACATCGCACAAACACGCTTCCAAGCTGCCTCATGCCCCGCATCATTAAGGACTGATTGAGGCGTATAGGCCGCAATACATGCCGCACTCATTCTGCCTTTTTGTGCTTTAGGAAAGGTAAAATAACGATCTGTTTCAAGCAAAAAAGCCGCATCCTCAGAGGGTTCTTCATAGAAGGGCAACCCATTTTCCTGCCTTTCTTGCCATGGAATATCAATATGCGTATCAAATAAAAGAAACTCTGATAAATTTATGTGAGCCATCTCTTTCCCCCAAATACTCTCTTACCTTATTATCTCAAGCTGATATAAAATTCTATGACCAAGAGACATATGAAAGAAAACTCCCTATGCGCCTGATGACCTGGAATATCAATTCCCTCAGACTTCGCTTACCCCTTCTTCACCGCTTTCATGAAGAATATCACCCTGATCTTATCTGCTTACAAGAAACCAAAGTCCCCGATCCGCTTTTCCCGTCAGAGGCACTGCGTGAAATGGGGTTTACGCATCAAATTTTTAAAGGGATGAAAAGCTATAATGGGGTCACTATTCTCTCACGCTACCCCCTTAACCCCTTAGAAAATACGCCTAATTGGTGTGAACGTTCCGATTGTCGCCATATTGCAGGGGAAGTTCTTCATCCCAAAGGACCTATCACGATTCATAATTTTTATGTTCCTGCAGGAGGTGATATTCCAGATGCTGCTCTCAATGAGAAATTTGCCCATAAATTGCAATTTTTAAGAGAAGTCACAGACTATTTTCAAAAATCCCCTCCTCAAAAAACCATTCTTGTCGGTGATCTCAATATTGCCCCTTGCGAACATGATGTTTGGAGCCATAAACAACTTTTAAAAATCGTCAGCCATACGCCTATTGAAGTCGAACTCCTCCAAAATTGGCTTAAAAATGGCTTTCATGATGCGATGCGACATCTTATTCCAGAACCAGAAAAACTCTATAGCTGGTGGTCTTATCGGAATAAAGATTGGAAAAAATCCAATAGAGGGCGCCGTTTAGATCATATTTGGCTGACAGAAGATCTGCTACCATCCCTCAAAAATATCACGCTTCATAAAGATGTTCGCGATTGGGAAAGCCCCTCTGACCATATCCCACTTTGCCTCGATCTCTCTTTATAAAAAAGAGGGCATATAAGCCCTCTTTTCCCAGCTTACTCTATTATGATCGTTGAAAATCAACGATCATCTAAGCGCAAACAATATCCACCACTCTCTGTAACGAGCAAGCTCACATGTGCAGGATCTGGCTCTATTTTTTGACGAAGACGATAAATATGGGTCTCTAATGTATGGGTCATCACATTCGAATTATGCCCCCAAACTTCATTGAGGAGAATATGACGCCCAACAGGTTTCCGCCCAGAGCGATAAAGGAACTTCAAAATAGAGGTTTCTTTTTCTGTCAAATGAATACGGCGTTTGCGCGCATTATCAATCATGATTTTTGCTGAGGGTCTAAAAACATAAGGCCCAATAGTGAAAACAACATCTTCACTATTATCAAAAATACGTAATTGGGCTCTTAAACGTGCCAAAAGCTCACCAATACGGAAAGGCTTCACAACATAATCATTCGCCCCCGCATCTAAACCACGCACAATATCATTTTCTTCATCAGAGCCTGTCAGCATAATCACAGGCATGGCATGACCTTTTTGGCGCAGCTCGATACAAAAATCGCGCCCATCACCATCTTCCAAACTTACATCCAGCAAAACAGCATCAAAGAAATTGCCTTCAGCGTAGAAAAGCTCTCTTGCCTCTTTTAAAGACCCTGCCTCAATAGCAACTATCCCACCATTCTCTTTTAACTGCTCAACAAGAAGAGAACGAAGCACCTCATCATCATCGACAACCAAAACGAGGCGATTTCCAACCATAGACCCAAATCCTTACATTATTAACCTATTTTGAAGAACATCTTGTCACTATGCTCTCCATCTTATGCTTTTTGATAAGCGAGAAAAGAAATAAAAGAAACCTTCGATAACTTATATTAACAATATTTTTAATCTTTTCTCATATTTCTCTCTTACAAAAATTATATCTCCTCTTTATTTGGCTTAGGCGGGGCGGGTTCTGCGGGAGGGGGTGGTTGTAAGAAAATCATCATATCGCCTACAATCAAGCTCGTTTTTGTCGAATCTTCAGCAGAGCGAATAAAAATCCCAACATCACGCCGCACTATCATAATATCATAGCGATTTTTGCCCTCATCACTTTGAAATATCTCAAGATTTTCCTCTGTTATTTCACATGAGGCAAAACGCCATCCCCGCCCATAAAGCGTATCGAAGAAACTATAGCTCCAAGAGGGCTCACCAAGAACCTTCCCACGAGAATCACGTGAAAGACCATGATAAAAATCCAAGCGCGCCACACCTGGACTAATTTGGAAGACACGTTGACGCCCTAAATCAGGTGCTAATTGTCCGCACACCATCCCATTATAAATACAATCCCCCGTTGCTGCGATGAGATAATCGGCGGGGCGTTCTTCAAGAGATTCCTTCCCATGTTCTGAGAGGAGTTCTGCCCTTAAAACAGGCACACCCAAACGTGCCGCAGGCATTAAAGCGGCAATACGATTATCCACCAAAAGAATGGGGATCTTCGCTTTATGAAGCGCAGATGCCAAATCAATAGACCAAGGTGCCGCCCCTAAAAGCGCAATCGCAGGCTCATTAGAGAGGGTGAGTTTAAGAGCGCGGGCAAAAGGACCAAAAGAGAAGCCATGGCAAATCATCGTCACGGCAATCACCGCAAAAACAGCAGGCATGACGAGATCAGCCGATCCATATCCTGCATCACCTAAACGAATACCCGCCGCCCCCGCAACAGAGGCTGCTACAATCCCGCGCGGACCAATCCACCCCACAAATGCACGCTCTTGCCATGTCATTTTTGTACCAATTGTCGAGAAAATAATTCCAAGCGGACGCACAACAAAAAGCACAATTAAAGTCAGCAAAATAATGGGGATAGAAAGATGCTCTAAGGTCGTTTTATTCAAATCAGAAGTTAACAAAATAAAAAGAACAGATACCATAAGAACAACAAGGGATTCCTTTGTTCTTCTTAATTCATTCATGCCAGGAATTTGCAGATTGGTCAGTGCCATTCCAAAGACAGTCACCGCAATCAGCCCAGCGCCTTCCATTTCAAGAGAGCAAACTTCAAATACCATCAAGCCCAAAACGAGAAGTACGGGTACTTTTAAAATTTCAGGCATTAAGTCGCGCGTAAAAAGATAGCGCAAAATATAAGCGGGTACGACCCCCGCCGCGATTGCCTCAACAATAGCCGTAATAAGAGTTGGCAGCGTATGAGTAAAAAAGAGCGTTGTATGCACATCAACATGTAAAAGCAGGATCTGCATGACAACAGCTGCCAAAATCGCGCCTATCGGGTCATTAACAATTGCTTCCCAGCGTAAAAAGGCCGCAACGCGCGGTTGTAATTTAGATTGCCTTAAGAGGGGGAGAACGACTGTAGGCCCTGTGACAACAATCACTGCGCCAAAGAGAAAGGAGATGCCCCATTGTAAATGCGCAATATAATGGGCGGTGACTGTGCCTAAAAGCCAATTAATAGGAAGAGCAAGTACAACAAGGCGCAGCACCCCTTCTCCTGCTTCCCGTAATTGACGGAAATCAAGAGCCATCCCGCCTTCAAACACAATTAATGCGACTAAAATTGAGACGAGAGGGCGGAACATCCAGCCTAATGTTTCAGAAGGATGCAAAATCCCTAAAGCGGGCCCAAAAACAAGCCCTAAGCCAAAAAGCAGTACAATCGCAGGCAAACGTAAACGCCATGCCACCCATTGCGCAAGAATAGCCGCTCCAAAAGTCGCCCCTAATCCACAAAGGACACTATATTCCATTAAAATAACCCCCTCTTATCATATGCACTCTTTCATGCTCTTCTCTATCCTATTTTGCTTAAAAACGCTAGAATCTAAAGGCTTAATCTTCTTTTTTACGCCGCAAAACCGCAACGAAAAACCCATCAGTTTCATGTTGATAAGGTGTAAGAGAAAAAGAGGCTTGGTGACGCAATTTCTCAGGAAGAAAAGGCGATATTTCCTCTGAAGGCATCATTTCAAATTGTGAGTTCCCTGCCAAAAAGCGTGTAATTTGATGATCATTCTCATCTTTTAAGAGCGAGCATGTCGCATAAACAAGCCGTCCTCCTGGGCGTAATAATTTAGAGGCAATCTCCAAAATCTTTGCTTGTTTCGGGAGGAGTTCCTCTAAATCTTGCTGAGCAAAGCGCAATCTTGCATCGGGATTACGCCGCCATGTGCCTGTACCAGAGCATGGGGCATCAATCAGAATTGTATCAAAGCTTCCTTCACGCCTTTTGCCCCATTTATCCCCTTCAACGAGGAGGTGGCGCGTCACATTATGTACCCCTGCACGGCGCAAGCGTTTTACGGCACCTTCTAAGCGGACTTTAGAGACATCACAAGCGGTAATCTGCCCACGATTTTCCATTGTCATCGCAAGCGCTAAGGTCTTCCCTCCAGCGCCCGCACAATAATCCAAAAGACGTTGCCCAGCGCGCGCATGGACGGCAGCCGCAATAAGCTGACTTCCTTCATCTTGAATTTCAATTAAGCCAGATTTGAAAAGCTCAGATGACGTAATTGCTTGTCGCCCCTTTAAGCGAAGTCCCCAAGGGGAAAATTCCGTCAATAACGCATCGAACCCTTCACGCCTTAAAAGACGCTGCGCTTCTTTACGCGTTGTTTTAAGTAAATTAACCCTTAAATCCAAGCTTGGTTGCCCTAAAAGGGCAGAAATTTCTTTTTCTAGATTTTCACCAAAATCTTTTTGGAAATAAGGAAGCACCCAATCTGGAATTTCTAATTGCACAGCAAGAGGCTGTTTTGGGTCTGTCAGAGTTTCCCCGCCTAAATTTTGGAGAACAGTCTCTTCACGTACCGTCAAAGGGGGCGGCGCGTAACGTTGCGGCTTAAAAAGATCTTTAACCTCTGAGAGTTCTTTCCCAGAAAAATAAAGCATTGCCGCACATAAAAGACGTGGTGACACATCGCTTTGACGCTCTTGAGGTTGCGCACGAATATGCCAATGAAGCCTACGCCACGCTCTTAATACATCCCAAACAAGGGTAGAGATAAAACGGCGATCCCCGCCACCAATATAACGGCGTTCACGAAAGAAATTATTCGCTGTTGCATCGGCGGGGCGGTGAGGTGCGTTTTGAATCGCGCAAAGCAGATCAATAGCACCAGAAAAACGAGCAGAGGGAGTCATGAGTCCCGCCTAGCCTTTTTAGCAAGAGAAGAAAAGGGGGAAAGAGAAAGATTATCTTTTTTCCTTCTTTTTACGCCTCTTTTCTTCTCTTTTTAGATTAATCTAAGCTTTTAATCACGGCGGTAATTAGGAGCTTCACGCGTAATGGTGACGTCATGAACATGGCTTTCACGAAGCCCCGCATTGGTAATACGGCGGAAAATGACTTTCTTTTGAAGCTCTTCAATAGAAGCCGATCCTGTATATCCCATACCTGCACGTAAGCCCCCCACAAGCTGATGCACAACAGCCGCCATT
Source organism: Pseudomyrmex flavicornis (assembly GCA_014825475.1). NCBI lineage: Eukaryota > Metazoa > Arthropoda > Insecta > Hymenoptera > Formicidae > Pseudomyrmex > Pseudomyrmex flavicornis. Next base: position 11,131 of record QVNW01000483.1, read on the forward strand.
GTGCCTTTATAAGGGACTTGCCCCTCAATCCCCTCTGGAACAAGCTTTAACGTATCACGCACTTCCGCTTGGAAATAGCGATCTGCAGAACCGCGCGCCATGGCACCAAGCGACCCCATACCACGATATGCTTTATAAGAACGCCCTTGATAGAGGAAGGTTTCCCCTGGGCTTTCTTCGGTTCCTGCTAAGAGAGAGCCAACCATCACAACATCAGCCCCTGCCCCAATGGCTTTTACAATATCGCCAGAAGTCCGAATACCGCCATCCGCAATGGCAGGAACATCAAGCTCATGACACGCAGCTGACGTTTCCAAAACAGCGGAGAATTGCGGTACGCCCACACCTGCAACAACACGTGTTGTGCAAATAGAGCCAGGTCCAATCCCAATTTTAACACAATCTGCCCCCGCTTTAATCAAAGCGCGCGCAGCATCAGGCGTTGCAACATTCCCTGCGATAATTTGCACATCATACCGATCACGCAATTCCGCAACTGTTCTCAAAACACCTTGCGAATGACCATGGGCGGTATCGACAACCAAAACATCAATCCCCGCATCAACCAAGGATTTTGCACGTTCAAACCCATCTTGTCCAACACCAATGGCGCCCGCACAAAGAAGACTCCCTTTTTGGTCTTTCACCGCAAGAGGATGCGCTATGGCTTTATCCATATCTTTAACGGTAATCAGCCCTGTGCACCGCCCAGCCTCATCAACAACAAGGAGCTTCTCAATACGATGTTTATGCAGCAATTCGCGTGCATGTTCAGGTGCTGCACCATGTTTTACCGTGACCAAATTTTCATGCGTCATGAGCTCAGAAACACGTGTATTCGGATCAACCGTAAAACGCATATCACGATTGGTTAAGATCCCAACAAGCCGCCCATCTTTTTCAACAACAGGCAGCCCCGAAATTCCATGGCGCGCCATAATCACATTGACCTCAGCTAATGTCTGCTCTGGTCCTACTGTGACGGGATTAACAACCATCCCAGATTCAAAACGCTTAACGCGCCGCACCTGTTCTGCTTGTTCTTCAACGCTTAAATTCTTATGAATAACTCCCATACCGCCTTGCTGTGCCATCGCAATCGCCATAGATTCTTCTGTGACGGTATCCATTGCAGAGGAAAGAAGGGGGATATTAAGGGTGATTTTACGTGTTAGACGCGTTACTGTTGAAACCTGCGCTGGAAGAACAGACGATTCCGCGGGTTCTATAAGAAGATCATCAAAAGCCAGCGCATCGCGAATACGCCCATAAAGTGGATCATTATTAAGGAAGTTACTCATAAATTGCCCCCGCTATACGGCCTATGGAAAAATAGGCGATCGAAGCAGAAAATCTTCGACCTTGGCAAGGTTTTATAAGCTAGCTATCGGCAAGATGCAAACTTCTTTTACGTCTTTTAAAGAGTTTTCTTATCAAGTAAGATATCTGAGAGCCTTATGGCTGGGAGACTTGGATTCGAACCAAGACTGACCGAGTCAGAGTCGGTAGTTCTACCGTTAAACTATCTCCCAATTTTTTGTTTAGTTATAAGGAATTGAGACGCGGCGCAAGTCTTTTATTTTGCTTTTCTTAAATAATTTCTTTATAAATTAAGCATTCTCATTCCTAAAATTTTAGAGAGCCTTCCTCACCTTATGACCTCTCATCACGATTCTTCTAAAGACGCGCCTAAAAAAGAAAAATTAAAGCGCATTCCAGGCAAACCTCTCAAACAATCACGCACACCAGGGACGCGCGATTTCTCTGAAGATGCCAGCACCTCCCAAACACTTCGCAGCAAGACGGTGATGTTAAAAACAGCCCGTAAGCGCACACCCGCACAACAACGCTGGCTTAATCGTCAATTAAATGATCCTTATGTCGCCGCTGCCCGTAAGCAAGGCTGGCGTTCTCGCGCTGCTTTTAAACTCATTGAAATGGATGATCGCTTTCATTTTATTTCCCCAAGAAGTCGCGTTGTGGATTTAGGGGCTGCCCCTGGTGGGTGGGCACAAGTGGCTGTCAAGCGCGGTGCTGGGAAAGTGATTGGCGTTGATCTTCTCCCTGTTGACCCTGTTGAGGGTGCGCATATTATTGAGGGAGATTTCATGGATGAGGATATGCCACAACGCCTCCAAGAACTCCTTGATGGAAAGGCGGATCTCGTCATGTCTGATATGGCACCAAATACAACAGGACATGCCGCAACAGACCATCTTCGTATTATGGATCTCGCGGCAAACGCGCTTCATTTTGCCCTCCAAATTCTTGAAGAAAATGGAAGCTTCATTGCAAAAGTTTTCCAAGGCGGCACTGAAAAAGAGATGCTCACCCTTATGAAACAAAAATTTGCAACCGTGAAACATGTCAAACCCCCTGCATCGCGCAAAGAATCAAGCGAACTTTACGTCATTGCTATGGGCTTTAAAGGGCATCATTCTCAAGAGTGCTAACCCCACCTCTTCAGAAAAACGCATCGCAAAATATATCGCAAATAAATGTAAAAACTAGCCAAAAATATGAAGTTCCTTTATGGTGAGCTTCATATTTTTATAATCCTCACTTTCTCGGAGAGGCGTCTTTTTATGCAGCAAAAACTTTCCCTTCCTAAAAATAAAATTCGTATTCTCCTCCTTGAAGGCATTCATGACAGTGCCGTCCAATATCTCTCACAACAAGGCTATGCTGAAATCACCCGCTTGCCTGGCGCCTTAGAGGGAGAGGCTCTCAAAGAAGCTCTTAAAGGCGTGCATATGGTGGGTATTCGCAGCCGCACGCGCCTCACCGCCGAGATTATCCACTCTGCTGAACGTCTTATCGCAATTGGCTGTTTTTGCATTGGTACGAATCAAGTCGACCTGATGGCAGCGCAACAAGCGGGTATCCCTGTTTTTAACGCGCCTTTTAGCAATACACGTTCAGTGGCAGAATTGGTTATGGGCGAAATTATTATGCTCATGCGCCGTATTCCTTCCCGCTCTGAAGGCTGTCATCGCGGCGAATGGGATAAATCCGCTGCCCTCTCATGGGAACTTCGCGGCAAGACTATTGGTATTGTTGGATATGGCTCTATTGGCTCGCAACTTTCCGTTCTTGCTGAAGCTTTTGGCATGAGGGTGCTCTATTATGATATCCTCCCCCGCCTCCCACATGGAAATGCCGTTGCAACCCAGAGCCTCGAGGAGCTCCTTGAATCCTCTGATATTGTGACACTCCATGTGCCAGAAACAAAAGACACGCTAAATCTTATTGATGAAGCACAAATTAAGATGATGAAAAAACATGCTATTCTCATCAATAATGCGCGTGGACGGGTCGTGAATCTTGACGCACTTGCCATAGCTCTCAAGGAAAAACATCTTTTAGGAGCCGCGATTGATGTCTTCCCACAAGAGCCTAAAAACGCGCAAGAACGTTTTACAACACCGCTTCAAATGCTTGAGAATGTGATTCTTACCCCACATATTGGCGGTTCAACCCTCGAAGCACAAGAACGTATTGGTCTTGAAGTCGCGCGTAAATTTGTCGATTATTCTGATATTGGTTCCAGCTTAGGAGCTGTTAATTTCCCAGAAGTGCAACTCCCCGAACGCCATGGCGGGATGCGCTTTATGCATGTTCATATTAATCGCCCAGGAATTCTTCACCAGATTAATGATATTTTTGCCAATGCAGCCTGCAATGTCACAGCACAATATCTCCAAACCAATACAGAAATTGGCTATGTTGTGATCGAGGTTGAAGCACAAAACACCGATAATATTGGCAAGAATGGAGAGGAGCTTGAAACAGAACTCCTCACAAAGCTCCGTGATTTAGAAGGCACGCTCAAAGCCCGTCTTATCCACCCTGTTCTCCCCAAATAAGAATTTTACAGCAATGTCAGAGCAAGATTCTTCCGCCCCGTCTCTCGCACGTATTCAAAGCTTTGCCTTTGCAGGGATTGAGCCTATTCCTGTGATGGTTGAAGTCCAGCTTTCTTCGGGGCTTCCATCATTTCTTATTGTTGGAATGGCGGATAAGGCGGTTGGTGAAGCACGCGAGCGCGTACGTTCTGCCCTTGCCTCAATGGGTCTTGCACTGCCCCCTAAACGGATTATCGTCAATCTTACTCCTGCAGATCTTCCTAAAGAAGGCGCGCATTTTGATCTTCCCATTGCCTTAGGGCTCCTTATGGCAATGGGCGTAATTTCAGATGAGAAGGCTTCTTCCTATGCGGCTTTAGGAGAAATCTCCTTAGATGGGCGTCTCAATCCTGTTAATGGGGTTCTCTGTGCTTCTCTCGGCGCGGCAAGCTTAACTCTTGGTCTTATCTGCCCCGCAGAACAAGGCAAAGAAGCAAGATGGGGGCATCCTGATATTCCTATATTAGCCCCTGAGACCCTTCTTCAGCTGATAGCACATTTTAAAGGCACGCAAATTCTACCCCCTTTAGAGGAAGCAGAGCCTTATCTTCCCGATTATGGTCCTGATCTCGCCGATGTAAAAGGCATGTTTCTCGCGCGCCGTGCCTTAGAAATTGCGGCTGCAGGACGGCATTCTCTTCTCATGTCTGGACCTCCAGGAGCGGGGAAGTCCATGCTTGCCGCACGGCTCTCCAGCATTCTCCCTGATTTAACGCGTGAAGAAATGCTTGAAACCAGCCAAATTCATAGTATGAATAGTATGCTCGAAGCAGGGCGACTTATTACGCGCCCTCCCTATCGCGCCCCGCATCATAGTGCCAGCCTCCCTGCCCTTGTTGGAGGTGGCGCAAAGGCAAAACCTGGGGAGGTCAGCCTTGCTCATAATGGGGTGCTCTTCCTTGATGAGTTGCCAGAATTTTCACGATCCTGCTTAGAATCCCTTCGCCAACCGATTGAAATGGGCATCGTCTCTATTTCACGTGCTGCGCGCCATATTACCTATCCTTCTAAATTTCAATTTATCGCTGCCATGAATCCTTGCCGCTGTGGCTATCTTGGAGATATAGAACGCGCCTGCCGTAAAGCCCCTAAATGTGGGGCAGATTATACGTCTCGCATTTCAGGACCGATGCTCGATCGTATTGATATGCGCATTGAAATCCAGCCCCTCTCCCCTATTGAATTAAGCCGCGCGCCGCAAGGGGAAAATAGCGCAACTGTCCGAGAGCGCGTTATCAAAGCCCGTGAGAGACAAGTTAAACGCCAAGGTGTTGCGAATGCTTTCTTTTCCCCTGAACATTTCCTTATTGAGGAGGAGGCGCGTCATATGGCAGAAAGAGCCTCTCTCCAACTCAGACTTTCCAATCGTGGCATGACGCGGCTCCTCCGTGTTGCCCGTACAATTGCTGATCTGAGTGATGCGGAGGCGATCACACCCACCCATATTAGTGAAGCGATTAGCTATCGTGTCAAATAATGATTTTTCTTTTCGCATTTTAAGTTGGAATCTCCTTCATAAAAATGGTGCCTCTTTAAAGGAAATTCTTGCCCTTCTCGACTCCACACAAGCCGATATTCTGCTTCTTCAAGAGGCACGTTTTTTCACCTCTCAAATTCTTCAAGAGAAAGGCGGTTTTTATCACCGCGCTCCTTTAAAATATTACCGTCATGGCTCTGCCTGTTGGAGCCGTTTCCCCTTTTTAACAGAGCCTTGCACCCTGCCTCTTCCCTCTGGTTCTATTGTAGAAAGACATGCGCAAATTATACGTTTTTCTCTGCAAAATAAGGTTTTTTCTATCGGAAATCTTCATCTTTCACATCGGCAATTTCTCAACCGCCAACAGCTGCGTACGACATCTGCCTCTTTAGGAGAATATGGCATCCTTATGGGGGATTTTAATATGGTTGGTCCCTCTATGATCAAAGATTTCGAGGATATTGGTCCTTATCAACCCACCCATAAAATGATGAATTTTTTACCTTTACGCCTTGACCGATGCCTTATAAAAGGTCTTATAAAGGAAGATATAAAAAAACTTCCCCGTTTTGGTTCAGATCATCATCCAATTATGGTTAAATTACGTTTTAAGTAATATTTTACAGATAAAATTATACATCTTTTTTGATACCATGCCTTTAAAATTATTTTAGAAGCTATAGAGAGTTAAAAATGCGATTTTTCTTTCAATTTATGGTCATTTTATCCTTATCTCTGTCTTTTTATGGTCTTAAAAAAGCCAAGGCTGATGATGGGGAGAGTGATGAGAATTCTCTCCATCTTTCTCTTCAATTTGTAAACCAAGCCTCACAATCTCTTTCCTTCGAGGATGGGAATGATTTTGATGCAGATAATATCTATATCAATGCCAGCATTCTAAGAAACACCATACTCTCAAAAGAAACACGCAATATTGTCAGGATATCTTGGCCTGAAGAAGGAGAAAGCTCCTTCCATTACACGCTTTATTTTAGGAGCCATGATCAAAGATATTTTTGCGCTCTTAAAGTAAAAGCACTTTATTATGATACAGAAGTGGGGAAGAAACTTTTCGTCAGAAGTATGATTGAAAATGCCCCTTCTCCTGGCAAGAAATATGAAGAATGTGATAAAGTCAGATTTCAATCTAACTTTACCTTACGCAGTAATGGGAATGGGCTTGTCTCCGTTATCACAAAAGATTTTTAAACGCCCCCTAGATCCTTCTATAAATAAGGGGAGAAGAGACATGCAATCGCATGATATAATCTTCTCCCTAAAGACCAGGTCTCACTCTCTTCTTTTGTAAGAAGATGATGTGCATGTTCTTTCATAAAAAGAAGAAGCGCGCTGGCTAATTCTTTTTCATAAGCCTCAAAATTAATCTCAAAATTTAATCTTAAAGAACGCGCATCTAAATTCGCACTACCCGCAAAAACCCATATCCCATCAATCACCATTAATTTAGAATGATTAAAAGGCGGGTTGGAAAAATAAATATGGCATCCCCCCTCAAGGAGCCGCCCCAAACACGCATTACGCGCCGCATCCGTAAAAGCGTGATTACTCTGAGCGGGGAGGATAATCTCCACTTTTACCCCACGCCGTGCTGCCAGCCTTAATTGTGTGGCAAAGCGCATATCTGGAATAAAATAAGGCGTCATAAGACAAATATGCCGCCGCGCTAAACAAAGTGCTTGTAGGATTGTATATTCTATCTTCTCAATATCTTCATCAGGACCAGAAGTGACAATACGCGCTTTGACCGTCCCTTTAAGTTCTTGCTGAGGGAAATAACGCACCCCTTCTAAGAGTTCGCCTGTTGTAAACTGCCAATCTCTTACAAAAGCTTCTGTTAATTGTCCGATAAGTGGTCCTGATATATAAAAATGCGTATCGCTCACGGAAAGAAAATGCGGCACAGGACGGGCAAGAATATTCTCTGCACCAATATTCAGCCCGCCCATAAATCCGCTTTTTCCATCAAGAATAAGAATTTTCCGATGATTGCGTAAATTGATAAGCGGCATTCTCCAAATCTTAAAAGAATGCATAAAACGCGCAGCTGGAATACCTGCTTTTCTTAATTCCGTCTCTAATTTACAGCGAAAATAGCCGCTCCCAATCCCATCCACAAGAACCCGCACCTCAACCCCTCTCTGATGCGCTTTCTGTAAGGCTGCGATAAATTTCTTCCCAATTTCATCGTAACGAAAAATATAGGAACAAAGACATATCGAAGAAGTCGCTTTTTCTATCGCCTCAATCATAAGAGGATAAAGCCTATCCCCATCATGATGCATAATAATCTCATTCCCACCCATTAAAGGGCGTGATGTTATTTTGTCCAACATATAAGAAAGAGGGGCGAAAGCGGCTTCCTCTCCTTCTAAAAGCGGTGCCTGACCAAAGAGAGGCAGAGCCTCCTCAATATCATTTCCTCCTTTATCTAAGACCATCTTCCGCGCTTTGCGCTTAATTCTATTCACACCTAAAAGACAATAAAGGGGCAGCCCAATCCAAGGCATGAGCCAAGCCGCCCCAATCCACCCTGTTGCAACGGAGGGATCGCGCTTTGTAAGAAGAATATGAATCGTCACAGCCGAGGCAAGAGAAATATGACTCACAATCACTAAAATCGACAAAATCATATATCCCTCTCTGAGCCTTTTTGCCTCACGCTCTTTTCTATTTTCTCAACATCCATTGTGGAGCCGCTTTTCCAACAGTTCCTCTGCGCCCGAGAGAGAAGATGAGCTCCTCCTCTTTACGTGCTCTCTGACCTTCTCGCCAAATAAGCCCTTCTTGGAGTGTTAAAAGACGTATTTCTTTCAGCCTACTCCCTGCCTCCATTTTCATAAAGATCACCCCAGCCCCTTGCTTTTGCTCTGCCACTTGCGCAAGAGGGAAAAGAAGCGCGCGTTTTTGCGTATTTAAACAGAGAATATGATCTTTTTGATCCGTTTTTTGGCAGAGAATAACCTCATCCCCTTCTTCTTTAAATTTCATAATCGGGCGACCTGTTCTCTTCTCAGCCAGCAGAATCTTACCCATCACTTGCAGCCCATATCCATATTGGCTCACAAGTAAATAACGTTCCTTCTCTTCTAAAGCAAAAAAGGAGACGATATTTTCATCTTGAGGGAGGTCAATCAGCGTTCTTAAAGCCTGTCCAAATCCACGCCCTCTTGGCAAATCAGACGCCTTAATACTAAAAGCACGCCCGCCAGACGCCATGACGCATAATTTATCTGTACTCCATGCCTCCAACACAAAACCTGCCTCATCCCCCTCTTTAAAGCGATGTGTTTGAGGATCTATATTGTGATTTTTAACCGCCCTAATCCAGCCTTGCGCAGAAAGAAGAATCGTTAAGGCTTCCTTTTCAATCTCAAAAGCTGGGGAAATATCAATCGCTTCTGGCGCGGAGGCAATTTCTGTTCTTCGAGGACCATAAAGCCCACCAGAAAAAATTTTCTCCATTTTTTTCAAATCTTGCGCAATACGTGCCCAACGCTTTGTTTCTAAAGAAAGAAGCTCTTCTAATTCCTGCTTTTCTTGACGGAGAAGATCGCGCTCTTTACGAATTTCAATCTCTTCAAGGCGGCGCAAAGAGCGCAGGCGCATATTTAACACATATTCTGCTTGCAGCTCTGTTAAAGAGAAATGACGTTTTAATTCCTCCTTCGCGTCATCTTCTTCACGAATAATGCGGATAACATCATCAATATTCAGATAAACCGCTAAGAAACCCTCTAAAATCTCTAATCTTTTAAGAAGATGTTGCAAACGATGCTCTGAGCGTCTCACCAAAACATCATGTAAATGGCTCAGCCACTCAGAAATAACCGCTTTTAAAGGAAGAACCGCAGGAAGAGACTCATGGGTGAGCACATTCATATTCAGACTAAAACGATTTTCCAGCATAGAAAGCTTAAAGAGCATTTCCATTAAAATTTGAGGATCGCATTGACGATTTTTAGGCTCTAAAACAAGCCGAATATCTGTTGTGCTTTCATCGCGAATATCTGCCAATAAAGGAAGTTTTTTCTCCTCCATTAATTTCGCAATTTGTTCAATTAATTTTGATTTTTGAACCTGATACGGGATTTCTGTGACAATAATCACCCATGTGCCCGATTTCCCTTTTTCAATCTCCCAACGCGCTCTGATACGGAAGCTCCCGCGCCCTGTCTTATAAGCGTGCCTAATTGCCTCTCTATCTTCGACAAGTATCCCACCCGTTGGGAAGTCAGGGCCTGGAATAAATTCCAGTAATTCCTCTATCTCTGCTTCGGGTTTTTTAATGAGAAAACGCGCTGCACGATAAATTTCTGCGGCATTATGAGGGGGAATACTTGTTGCCATCCCCACAGCGATCCCACTTGCCCCATTGGCTAAAAGATTAGGAAAGAGCCCAGGGAGCACAATAGGTTCATGATCCTCATTATCATAAGTCGCGCGAAAATCAACGGCATTCTCTCCAATCGCTTCCAACATATAGCGCGCAACTTCCGTCATACGGCTTTCCGTATAACGCATTGCCGCAGCTCCATCCCCATCGATAGAGCCAAAATTCCCCTGTCCCTCAACCAATGGATAACGCGCCGCAAAATCCTGAGCGAGACGCACAAGCGCATCATAAACAGAGGCATCCCCATGAGGGTGGAATTTACCGATCACATCCCCCACAACACGCGCGCATTTTTTAAATCCTGAGGAAGGATCAAGCTTTAATTGCTGCATCGCATAAAGAATACGCCGATGAACAGGCTTTAAACCATCACGCACATCAGGCAGTGAGCGTGACATAATTGTTGACATGGCATAAGCGATGTAACGATCACTTAACGCACTGGCAAAATGTGTATCTTGAATATGCCCTGCTAAGTCGCTGCTCATCATCGATCCTATTTTATGAAACTATCTTATAAGTCTTTAAAGGGATAATTAAGAGCCTCAAAAGAGGCAAGTCTTTTCATCAAATATTTCTCATTCTTCCTCTCTCTCCACAGGAAAAGCAGAATGTAAAATTCTTTCCATCAGATAATGGCGCGCTGGCGGCGGTGCTTTATGAAGTGCCGCAAAAACAACATGATGCCAAAAATAGCCAAGAAGCTTCTGTGCTTCCTGCCAAGATCCCTCATCTCCTTGTTCTGTCTCATCAAGCAAGAATGAGGGTAAAGGCAATAATTTATCGCGCCACACGCCTGCACCCTCTTCACTCACAGCGCGCCCTGTCCGTGGAGAAACATATTTCAGCATTTCTTTCTCTTTCTGCCCCGTTACAGCACAAGCAGAAAAATCAAGACCATATCCAAGCGCGCCCAATAAAGAGACTTCCCACCGAAAATAATCAGCAAAATTTTTCTCTTCGCCCATAATCATAAGAAGGCTTAGAAAACGTAAGAGATCGTTAAAAATAGTTTCTTGTTTTTCTTTCTGTGCCAGCGTTTTATGGCAAAGCGCGCAGGCACTTGAGATCATCAGGAGAGAAGAAGGATGAGAAAGAAGTATCATCGCGGGATTTTTAATCACTTCTGAAGAAAAGAACCCTAATTGACCTTCTTGCCGCGCCCGCCACCTTAAAAGACAGATCACAGATTTTTGCCAATGAACATTCTGCTTAGAAGAGGCCCCGCCCTTCACCATTGCCTGCCATAAACCATAATCTCTTGTCAGCGCATAGACAAGCAAACTCGTCTCCCCATAAGGGACGACATCAAGAATAATGGCAGGATTTTCCCATTCTAAACTCATGAGAATTCCCAAAGAGAAAGATAAATAAGAGAGATAAAACAAAAAAGCCTCCGTTAAACGGAGGCTTTTAAGCCATTTAACATTTCTTTATTCTGGCAGAACATCATAAAGAAATAGATAAATGAGAGAAGGAAAGAAAATTATTTACCCGCAGCTTTTGCAACTTCAGCAGCAAAATCATTTTCTTCTTTTTCAATACCTTCACCAAGATGGAAACGCTCAAAAGCAACAAGCTTAGCACCTTCTTTTTCAAGGACTTTCTTCACGCGGCTTTCACCATCATGAACCCATACTTGCTCAAGAAGAACAACCTCTTCATAGAATTTACGGATACGCCCATCCACCATTTTCTCAATGATTTCTTCAGGCTTACCAGAGGCACGCGCTTGCTCAATAAGAACAGAACGTTCACGCTCAAGGGATTCACTATCAACAGAGTCGATATTTAAAGATGCTGGACGTGTTGCCGCAACATGCATCCCTATTTGACGCCCTAAGGTGAGAATAGCTTCACTTTCAGAAGCGGCTTCAAGGGCAGCAAGAACACCAATACGACCAACACCAGGGCGCAATGCACCATGAACATAGCTTGCTACAGTCCCAGAGGAAACACTGAGAACACGTGCACGGCGTAATGTCATATTTTCGCCAATTGTTGCCACAAGATGTGTCAACTCTTCAGCAACACTACGCCCTGAAGGCATTTTTGCAGCTTTAATTGCTTCGAGATCTTCACCAACTTCAAGAGCAACATGGGCAATTTGCTCAACAGCAGCTTGGAAATCTTCATTACGCGCAACAAAGTCGGTTTCCGCATTCACTTCAACCATCGCAGCCTTCAAGCCAGCAGAGGCGACAGCTACAAGACCTTCAGCAGCAACACGACCAGATTTCTTCGCAGCAGCAGAAAGACCTTTCTTACGGAGCCAATCAATCGCGGCTTCCATATCACCATTTGCTTCTGTAAGTGCTTTTTTGCAATCCATCATGCCTGCACTTGTTGCATCACGAAGCTCACGCACCATTGCAGCTGTAATTTCTGCCATTTTATCCACCCCTTTTGAAAAATTCATGCGGTCGAATGAAAAACATCCGACCGCACAAAATATCAGTCTTTTCTCTTTTATCTTAAAAGATAAAAGAGTCTCTTTGATGTGAATTAGCCAGCTTCTGCTGGTGCTTCAACAATCTCAACAGGAAGCTCTTCTGATGCCCCGATATCATGACCAGATGCTGCCATTTCAGCAGAAATCCCATCAAGAACAGCCCCAGAAACGAGATCACAATACATTGTGATAGCGCGGATTGCATCATCATTGCCAGGAACAGGGAAAGTAACACCTTTTGGATCAGAGTTACTATCTAAAATAGCAATAACAGGAATACCGAGCTTATTTGCTTCTTCAACAGCAAGCTTCTCTTTATTTGTATCGATAACAAAAAGAAGATCAGGCAAACCGCCCATATCCTTAATACCACCGAGAGAACGTTCTAGCTTCTCACGATCGCGTGTAATATCAAGAATTTCTTTCTTGGTAAGCCCGCCTGTATCACCAGCAAGCATCTCATCAATTGCACGAAGACGCTTAATAGAGCCTGTAATGGTCTTCCAGTTTGTAAGCATCCCGCCCAACCAGCGGTGATTCACATAATATTGACCGCAACGTTCTGCAGCTTCTGCAACATGTTCTGCTGCTGCACGTTTTGTGCCAACAAAAAGAACCCGTCCACCTGCTGCAACTGTATCACGAACTTGCTTTAATGCGCGATCGAGCAAAGGAACTGTTTGTTGAAGATCAATGATATGAACTTGGTTACGTGTACCAAAAAGATATGAAGACATCGCTGGATTCCAACGACGTGTATGGTGACCGAAATGCACACCAGCTTCAAGGAGCTGACGCATTGTAAATTGAGGCATTGCCATAATTAAGCAACCTTCTTCTCTGGTTAATCCTCCGTATAGCAACGCCTAATATAATATTAGACACCAGTTTCTCCGGGCTATACGTGCGACATATCTCTAAAATTTTAGAGA
>QVNW01000484.1:0-56628 GCA_014825475.1 Pseudomyrmex flavicornis
CGGTGTGCTCGTCTATTCTACACATAACGAGGCAATAACGCGCCATCATAGACCGATAAGAAGAAGTATTTGTTTTTCATCTGTTTTTTTTTCTCTCGTCACACTGGACTCGTCTCGTCTCTTTTTACGCACTTCCGTTTTATTTCTTTCTATTTATTCCGAAGATGACTTTTGCGGCAATTTGCATGAGAACCTCTTTCGATATAAAATGCGCGCTTTATCCACGTTCACGTCTTGCCCGCGCAAAAATTGCTCGTGAAATTTATGCGTTATATTTTTGACGTATATTTTCTCCGCGCTCAGCTTCATCTTCTGCCTCTCTTCCCCTTTTTTTTCTCTCTCTCTCTTTCTCACAAACACACACACACACACACACACACAGAGCTTTTCTTAAGGACATTTTTATTCGTTTATTTCATATGCATAACAGTATATAAGTTTCGTTAGTACAATTAAATTACCTCCAAAAAAGCTATTAACTTTTCTCCGCATTGTCAGTTATAAATTTCGAAAAAATTTGTACACACTGAGTGAAACAATTTGTTATAAAAAAAATACATACAAATAAAGATTTGAAATTCTTATTTTTCCAATAAATAATCGTTTCCCGATGCAAAAAACGAAATAAATTACGAGTAAAAATTCGGACAGACGTCTTTCACACGATGAAAACGCGCTACTCGAGAGCGCGGCGAGTGCTCGTCATTCTCCGAAGCGCGTTTGCATTTCCTGTTTCATAAGCACACTACGTCCAATTACATCGTTCGTGCGGTGGCATCTGCATGTAAATGGGAAAAGCGGGCGCGCGGGGGATACGGCTGCCGCGCACGGGCATAAATCAAAAAGGTAATTTGAAAAAAGGGCTGCAGCCGGCGCAGCGCGTAACGACGCCAAAGGGTTGTCGAACGGCTAATTCGCAGGAGTGCCGTTACTTGGAGAAGATCGTTTCGCGGACGAGAGCAATGGGCATTTTTTTTTCAATGAATTATTATTTCTTCCAAATTCAAGGAACTGACTCTATGTCTCTTCAATAACTCTCTTTTGATTACGAACGATAATTTTCAATTGATATTGATAAACATTTTACGAGTCTATTGATCGATACTGTATATCGATCGTGTTGCGAAACGGCACATTCCGCGAAACGACCGATCTGATATTCTTTGACTGAGTGTTCCAATCAGATCGGTCGCACCGGGCACACCAGCTGCAATTTTCGACAAGTCGGTCTCTGTTGAAATGACGCCACGGGGAGCGATGCAAAACGAAATGCTTTTTGCCTCCATTTATGGCGTGTGCGGGCGAGACGTCCATTATATCGTCGAGGTACTTCTGTCACGAGGGCACTCGTTGAACCCGTTGGCTCCGGTTGGATGTTTAACACTTTTCCCGTCGGCGCGCCCCGTCTCTGACGCTTTTGTTTAATGCATAATGCACATGCATCGTCATTACGCCGGTCGCGCTTCTAAACTTCGTAACGCGCCGCGACGACGGAAATTTATTTGTCACAGTTGTTTTTACGACGACGCGAGAGATCCGGGACTGGAAATGGAAATATATTTTTGCCCGCGCTTTTACTAAGTTTTAATTAGTAAGCCGAGGCTCCGCGTCGATGTGAAAGTTTACCGAACGCGAGCGTCGAGTCATCTAGCCGCGGCTAATGCACCGAGGAAATTAGAGCGTTTCGAAAAAAAGAAAAGAAAGAGAAAAAAAACGTCGAAAATTTGGCTCAAGTTATCGCGCTTACGAGTGTGATTATACATTCGCTCGCGCTGGAATTTGCTTTCGTGAAATTCAAATTGACTATTATCGACAAAAGTACGACATTGGCCAATTTCGAAAGCGAGATTACAAAGTTAAAATCTGAAACCGTAATTAATTATATGCATTACTAGTCAAGGGTTGCACTAATAAACGCATCTATAATTAATAAGTCAAATTAATTAACATTATGTGTCAACGCAATTAAATATTATAACTATTGACACACAACGCGATCTAATTATAACTGCATTGGAATACAATGTACATTAAATGTCACAATGATACCTACCATTAAGAACAAAGCTTTATTATTCGGCCTCATTATTTTATACACAAATCTACAGTTAGATCATATATGTTGTTTGTGAAATAAAAGTTTATTTTGCACAAACAACTTATGTACAAATCTACGTTTAAAAACTGCAAATGTTTATATTAATTGAGTAAAATAAGAATAAATGATAAATATATCAAACAAACAAGAGAAAAAGATACGTTGTTACAATGAAATTCTTATATACACAAATACCCGATGAAAATGCAAAATTCGATAACATTTTGTTATTAAAATACGAGATAAATGCATACCCATGATGACACAAATGACAAGTATCTATAGAATATATTCATATTACACGGAGATATATGCAAACGTATTTAATCACGAAAATAACAACTCCACTGGAATAATTATGTTGCAAAAATGTTTCAAAACTATGTTTCACTTCCCGTAACTGGATTATTTGTCACTTTTTTGCAAGCTTCCTACAAAGTGATGCGGTTTAAAACTAAAAAAAAAATCGACCGATATCTAAATAGCCGACCGAGCAAAATTCATATATAGTATTATTAACGCGATGATGGATTTTTGAGAAGCATAAGTCCAAGAGTTGAAGCTATAAGCAGGAAAGACGGTTCAAACTTTTAATTGGAAATGCTTTCCAAGTTCTTTCCCTTCCCCTCTCCGGCATAAAAATATTTAACCGCCCGTTCGAGCGGCAAGTTTCCGGTTCTATCGTAAATGCAAATCGCCACTCGTGTACAGAAGAACAGCTAAGGTACTCGGACATGCTTTTGTATCTCGACGATGCTCTAACAATGCAAACTTCGTGTAAGGCAAAAAGTAAGAATAATATCGGGTATTGAGAAAGGCGGGAATTTTCTCTTTGGCCGAAGCGTTTGAAACACTAATAAAAGTAAAAGATAAGAGAAAACACTTCCTTGCTCATCAACATATTTTTATAAATCTTAGGTAAAAAATTTTTTATAATATTTTAAAATAAAAATCTCATTACATTGATTGTGCGTTCGCATAAATAAAAGATGTATTGCAGATCTGTTTACTAAATTTATTATCTCTCCGTGACACATTAATATTTTATATTTGTAACACATACTCCGCAACTGTAATACATAAAAATAACCTTGCGGGAATAATTACGTGAGCGTTACTACCCTCGCAACGACGATGACGACGACAACGTGTATGTAACCGGCGGTGTTTTAATAACATTGCGATTGCGTAAGGAACATACTACACCGCGTCCTTCAAAGCGTGTGTAACGCGACTTTGCATGATGTAATGCAAATATAATAAGCGCGATGTACGAAGCGGATATAGATATGTAGGCGAGAGAGAGAGAGAGAGAGAGAGAGAGAGATCTCGGAAAATTTACCGAAGATTATTAAACACGGCGTGCGATATCGACAGAACACGGTGTTTACCGAACGACGCCTGCGATACGGTGTCGCGTTAAAGGATCGATCGTTTAAGGCGAAAAAAAACCAAAAAAACGGTGTCACGGGAATGCGTTGACTAGCTGTACGATCCTGCAGGATTCACACGCGGGGAGAAGGGGGCCGATCATGGGGATGTGAGTTCGGTGGGTTCGTCGAACCCGAGTTGGCCAAATGCCTAACCACTGCGATGAACGACGACGTTCTCCTGCCTAGTAGTCGGTCATTACGTTAGCAATTAGCATGACCGAACTCCGAAAAAAAAGACGGAAAATCACCTCTTCTCTTTGCCTTTTGTTCTAGATTCGTCGCCAATAAGAAAGCAAAGCAGTAAAAATACTGTCAGAAATGTCAACTTCATCGGGCTGCGACTAGTTATGAAAAGAGAAATAGCGGGAAGACAACACACAACAGATTTGTGCACACACAAATATTAACAACTGCGAAATGTCACTTCTCGTTTTAAACGAGTAAAAGTTTGTTAAAAAAAAAAAACAAAAAAAATTGTTAGTCAAAATTTTTCGTACTTGTTCCGCCACTCATAAATGTGTTCAACTAAAAGTGAAATCTGTCTCCGTATTTTGTTTAATTTAATTTCACGAAGCAAATTTTATTTTTACACATTTATGCGCCGGTTCTGTTGTATGACGAAATTTCTGAATTACTACTCGAATCATCGGCGTATACTAACTACTGCGTTACTAGATTTTTGCTACTCTCGACAGATTTCATGTATAATTGTTGTTATAGTGCGCACTGACCAATGTAACTTCAGACAAACATGTTGTCATTTCTACGACTTTTTCACTGTTATGCTGTTAATTTTATTAATAATTTAAGTAAGTATTTAAAACGCGCGCGGATGTTTCACATATTAAAAATATTTTTTCTCCTTGTAAAAGAAAATGTTCGATAATCAATCAAGTTTTCCGCGTGCTACCGATACGACGTTACTGAAAAAGCGCGACGGTATATCGTTTCGATCGTACGATCGTCCGTGAAAACTATTTCCTGCGCGCGGATTTATGCGCCGCCGTTTCTCGCTGATGGCGTCCAGTCGGAATCGTTGAAAAATCATAGCCCCAGAACGCGGAATGATAACGATTTGTCTCAAGGATCCCGTTCCGACGACAGGAAGTCTCACGATAGAGAACTCTCTCTTTTCTTTTTTTCCCTCACTTCTCCGCGTCCCATGTAAAGCGTTTGATCTTCTCTAAGCTCTCTGCAACAACTACTGCCGCGCGTTTCGCTCGATAAACGGGTCGGGAGAAATATTTTTATGTCGACTGCATGCATCCGGAAAATATCTTGACCGTTTACAGGCAGTTAACGTATCGCGGCGCGTTGTAAACTGTGAATCGGGACGGTCGGTGATAACCATTCCGCGGGATATCGCGATTATCGATGAGTTCGCGAGAGACAAGTCGGAACGATGCCGCGGCGTGAAAAACCGTTCCGGTTTTAATAGGGTATCAATGCTTTTCCCTCGTTCGACAGCGAATCCCATTATTCGCCAGAAGCCGCGTCGTATCGCGTAAATTTGCGAAACAACAATTGAACGTACGTACGTGCGTTGAACGGCGTAGGCGCGAACAATGCGCGAAACGAGCGCGTACGAAAATGTCGTTCTATTTCGGGCGGGGCTGATCCAACGCGACGGAATCCCGCTAAACAAACGGGATAAACCATTCGGCGTGGACCAGAAGTGGCTCCTGCCGTAAAACGACGAATACGCGGAACCAGCAGAGAGAGAGAGAGAGAGAGAGAGAGAGAGAGAGAGAGAGAGAAAAACCGGCCTACAGAAGAACGCTCGCTCGATATTTTCAACGTTACGATCTTCGAAAATGCCGGGGTGGCCTCTTCCCGCCACTTTGACTCCGTCGAATGGGTCAAAAATGAGATACTTCAGATAAGAACTGCGTCTGCGACTCTTTTTATCTATTACGATCTTTCTCTGAGAATGCGGCGACACGAGCATACCCCCGCTGTACTGTAATGACTACATGCGCATATATGCGTTGTAATTAAATCGCGCTAGAATAACGCTCCAAATTTGAAACGTTTAGACAGTAAGAAGTAAAAAAAAAGTGTTTTCGATTTTTCGCAAGGAACTTGCACATTGCACAAAAAATACGCGAAATTAGAGATCAATTGCATTGGCTGTTGTAACGGCAATTCAGAGTTCGTCTTTAACTCTTGCCGCAGATTTTACTCAATGAAACAGTGACATTCCTCTTTATCCTACTCCGCGCGTGATCCTTTTCATTTAAGTCCATCGTGTCCCTTACATTAACGAGATACACTCACGCGACGCGCGATTAATAGTGTCGTTAAATCACGCGCACGGTCGCTTCGTCGAACTTCTTCGCAAAACGGAAGAACACACACAGACACGCGCAAGTAGCAAGCGAAAAAAAGAACGGAAAGAGGAGAGAGATGCGACAAGATGGGGAAAAAAGGCTTTGGCACGGGGGCTGCTTAATGTTGTATAAATTGTTGCGCCTGTCCGGAGAGAACGGGACTCGGCAAGTAACTTCACCTCGAGGCTTTCGGGAGCCCAGAAAAATAGCGGGAGATTTTATCTGTTAATTGCGCGCCCTAAATCCCCGTGAAATAGTGCGACCCGTAGCCGATACTCGAGCGCGACGTAAATAAGGCAGCCATAATTACTTTTAAATCGCACAGCCGGCCACGCTCTCGTCCGTAATCAGGAATTATCGAGAAACTGCGACAGAAGCGGGAGACGCATTGTTCCGTTAATCTCGTCGAGTCGCTTGATACGGTCCCGTTGGATAATTTAAGACGAGATTACGAGAGGGAATTATAAAAATGAATATAACTCACACATTGTCGCGGTCGGGCTATAGTGGCTCTATTGAATTATTAACGCTCGCGGAAAAGAAAATGAAAAACTTTCAAGAATAAAAAATATAACAATAAAAAAAAGAAGCTTCTTATTACTGCAAATAGAGCAGAATATATTCCTATTTTAATGAAAAATACGTTTGTACGTAACAACGTATAAAATTTACAAAATTAAAAAAATTGACGCGATATTTATACACAGATTTGTTACCGCCACAAATACATACCTATTTATGCCGGTTATTTAACGCTATCAAAGCGCGCTTTTAAAGTGGCCATATTATTCTCATTGCGATGGAATTTTATATCGCTCAACTTTTTTCCCACGGGTTGATTTACAATTTCACATACATCGCGCCTGGATAAATACAGAGTTTGACGGTGCAAGTTCATAAAGATTCGCTGCCTGGAGGGTGAAAAGCGGGAGGGGACATGATATGGCTACTTTGCAGCACCACAGCGGAAACATCAGTCGGTAAATCAGGGTCGAATGACGACCTATCCTGGGCTGGTCCCTCTCGGTTCGGGTTAATGCGACGACGTTACAAACGTATAAGGTTTCTCGGGGTGAATTTGGCGCGCTGTCAAGCCAGCTTAATATAAATACATACGAATTTTAGGCGAACCACGCGGTCGGCTTAGCGTAACTCGAAATTAACGCGGATAAACCCTCGTTTCAGTGGACCGAAGTTTAATTCCTATTTGTGAACTCTAATTGAAAACTTTACTTGTAGCCGACGTAAATTGAAAACTCTGCCCACGTCTGCTGCTTAGTCTCGATTATATTTAAACTTTCTTCGGCGTATGAACTTTGTATCTATTAAAAAAAAAAAAAAAAAATTTTTCACGACTCATTTTCTTTGTAGCCGCGGGAAATCAAATCTTCAAAGAGGCAGAATTTTCGATGTGTTTTGACGCACTGCAAACTATTGAAAAACCGCAGTAAAAACTCAATTATGGACAAAAAAAAAAAAATTGTAAACTCGTGTTCCCTTTTGAAGTAAAACGATTCAATTGTTTGTCATAAAAAGCGTTATAGGTTTGATTAAAAGTTTTCACGCGCTATTGATAAATTATCGTTCACTAAATCCAACGACCGAGATGATCGGTTGTTAGTTAACTATCAACAATCTCGAAACTCTGCAGCAATTAACATCACATTAATATAACGTAACATATACAATGACGTTGTGGTAAAGCAGTGATATCATACGCAGTAAAATAAGCGCAATAAGCCTTAGTACCGCAGTAAGCGACGAAGTTTGGTTCGTTCGAACTTCGGTTTGCTAATGTGAATCTTGCTCGCTTGAACTTCTTTGGGAAAAGACACGTGCGAAGTTGGATCGTTTGCCCGGAGATAGAGCTACATCGGCACTACTGCTGCTGGCGTGCTGGATGTTGTGGATTTCCCGCGAAGGTGCGAGGCTCGTCCTCGGGAGCCGAGCGGCTCTCACGGGACGATATTAACACTCTTGAATGCGCTCTGCCAATTTAAAGTTCAGGGATGTTAAGCGGCCGTGGTGGCAAGCGGCGGCTTTGGAATGAGATCGTGGTCGCGGTGGAATGAGAGAACGGGATAGATGACAGGTTTTCGCAAAGGGGAGAGGCAGAGATAGTGTGAGAACGAAAGAGAGAGAGAGAGAGAGAGAGAGAGAGAGAGAGGGAGACAGAGGGAGATAGAAAGAGAGAGAGAAAGAGAGAGAGAGAGAGAGAGAGAGAGAGGTGAAAGGAGGTTTCTTTGACAACGAGTGGCGGCTTCTCTCTGCCCGAACTACAGCGGGGTTTAAGTACCCACTCCGGCGCACCGCAACGAGTGCCGTGGCTAAGTAGACTTTCCTGCCGCCGGAATAATTACCCAATAACAAGTTTTCGCCGGCGGATAATAAAGCTTTAATTAAAACGCGATAATCGCCGTTTATCCGCGCGACGGATATCATTTCCTCGTTTTGTCACCTACCTCATTTGATTGTCATCTCGACTAAAAACAAACCGTCTAGTCTTCTTCTAGTCAATTAGAGTTTCTTGAGCTATTAAATTACTATCATCTTCACAGACACGCAGGACACGGACACATATACACACATTGCACGAAACGGAGCCCAAGTCGTCTCTCTTGTTGTTTACATACAACATTTCAAACCGCGCGCGCGTAGATTACTAAAAGTGTCCATAAAGAACACGAATATTTCCCCAGTTCGAGGCGCCGAAAACGATAACAAAGATGGCAGGACCTAAATATCAGTTGGAAATGGGATATCGCTTTAAAATATTCATAAAGAAGCACAACCAGAGCGGAACTTATAGCATCGAGCTTCTGTCCAATCTTCGGTTAACACTCTCACCGAGAAATTCCATGAATTTGGAATGTTCCCGTCATGATAGCATCCTGAAGTACATGTTTGTGGTCTATATGATCTCGTGTGCGTCACGTGTCTGCATATTTTCGAGTCGTTTAAAAACGACGTTCTTTATCCCCTCCAGTGAGCATTTGTATTAATTCACTTTCGCAGTAAAAAAAAAAAAGTTGCGTCAAGAAAAATTTTGATATTACACTGACGATTTTTATTTCGATCGATTTTCACGTGATTTTTCAAAACCATGTTACAAGCTTTTTGTTTCTGACAAAATGTTTTATCTACAAAATATTGAAGTTGATGTTCCGCTCTGTTTTTATATGAAGGCTGAAAAAAATAATATTTGTTTTTGACAATTGAGCAAGCAAGCGATAATTTTTATACCTGCGAAATATAACGGAGCAACGAAATATAAATCTGAAACTTCTACCGCGCTTAATTGACGTTCGTCAGCGTTATCAGCAGACATATTTATTATGCAAATGGTTATAACAACGATGCTGCGTGCGGAGTTACAAGCTGGCTAAAAGCTTGACGAACTAACGAACAACTTTAAAAAATGAACAAACAAACGCAACGAGAAGGAATAGGTGAATCAGCGATCGGTCGACATCCTCACGGCTGAATGTCACGTAAATTCATTTAATTCACTTAATTTGCCATTTGGTTATCAAAAGCGTTTCTCGTTCGAGGACGGTTCGATAAATGACTCGACAGAGAGATCGATGGATTGTATTAGCGTATCGTGTACGTTACAATTTAACGGACGGTCAACAAATTCGTGGTTAATATATGCGCGGCTGGTTAAATTCTGCTGCCGGTTCTAACTGCATCGCTAACTTACTTGAACTGTATAAAGCCGGAAGCACGAATCGCGTGCGCACGTGAATGTGTAGGTGAGCGCCAAAATGCGACCAGAGCGGTCGACAAAATTAAATTACGAAATCGAATTACTCTTCTTCCGCACTTTATATTGCTATCTATATGTATATTATTATTGTATTATTTGAAATCCCTCATCTCCGCGCTTTTTGTTTTGCTTTCGACTTTGTCTCTTAACAAAATCAACTTTTTTTCTGTTTTTTTTTTAACCGTTTTTATTTCGATCCTCGCAGTATAATAACGCACGAGAAGCGCGACTGCAACAAAAATCCTTTTGTAAGAGATCGCTGCGAGAGAGCGCACAGATTCGTCGCTTTTCGCCCCATTTAGTATGCGATATATATATATATATATATATCATCTTTATCTCAAGGGTTACATTCTTACGGCTGCCATTTATTAATTCATATCGGAAAATGGAGAAAGTTTCGACCTCCGGGAACAAGACACACTCTTTCTCCCCGTCGTACATATTTTATCGATGTGATCGCATAAAAGGATCTTCGACCGATAAGAAAGCAGCCACAGAGCGGCCGACTGAAAACCGTGAAAGTTTAATCGCTCCGGTCGCAACGAGTTGCTCCCCGCAATGAGAGAATTATTCAATTCTTCGCGAATAATAATTATTACTCGACTTCCGAAATGTCGAAGATATACGCGACCGAGCGGCCGTTTGTCATCGGTGAGAGAAAAATTTATTATTGTCGATATTTATCTAAAATTCAATACTCAATTCGATCGACTCGACGCCGGTCGTGAAGAAACATTGCGGATCTCGTCCGGGGAGGATTGTTGAATCAAACAACCTACGCGGGTTTCAAAACAAAGTTTTGCGCTCTCAGAAGCTCGCGCATCCATCTTCCCAGGAGGCGACGTCATTCCGCAGTCTTCTGATGTTTCGACTATTTTTCCTCGCCTATCTACAAGTAGAACATATTCTTCCCCCCGACTTCTTTCCGGCGTCTTCCGTCGTATTCTTCGTCGCAAGAATCGGGATGCGAAGGACGACGATATTGTAACGTCCCACGGGAAATTATTTATGATTCCTGATGCGCGCGTTTGTTCTCGTTACCATTAGCGTTATACAAACGGCTATCGTTTTCTCGTGCGATGACAGACCGATAGAAGAGCGACGAGACACGCATTACGACAAAAATTTATATCTGCCTGCCCGTTGTTACGCGACAAAATACGCAAATTGTCCGTCATTGGTTGGCGAAGAATAAAAACGTACATATTACGACTATTACATATATATAGTATATTATTGTGGTAATTTAATCTAGTTAAGCTGAAACCTATAATTAACGCAGAAACGTGACAAAAATATCCCACGACATATTTTGTAACATGTTATCTGACACGCTTATTATATTGTTTTAACGTGTAAGGGATTCGAAAATAGAGACGTAATATTTGGAACTTCTCGTCTTCCGATATCACAATTTAGACTAACATAATGATGATTCATACGCGTGTGTGCACATCGCGTAAAGCTGACGGTCTTTCCGGGCCAATATTAACACGGCTAATGGAGAACCTCGGCTGTGCAAAGTTCCGGGGGATATTAATGGGAGAATAATTTAAAAGTTTCGAATGAAACGGCGACAACACAATGGCGGAGAGCTGGTCTCTCGCCGACCGAGTGCCCAAGATGAATATCTATTCACCAT
This sequence comes from Pseudomyrmex flavicornis, assembly GCA_014825475.1. Lineage (NCBI taxonomy): Eukaryota > Metazoa > Arthropoda > Insecta > Hymenoptera > Formicidae > Pseudomyrmex > Pseudomyrmex flavicornis. The sequence continues at coordinate 11,276 of QVNW01000484.1, forward strand.
AAATGAAAACTTTCGGCATTCAAAATACTGAATGTCGATAATTTGCCTTGCAGTGGTGCCGAGAGTTCTTTGATGGACTTTTCCGAAAAGCAACAAACTTCTGAATCTCGCCTGACGGTCGTTCTTTGTGTAACTGCGCAAATTTATGCCGCGCGCTTTGTTGCCATTATAATATATCTTCGCCGACTGTGTACATGCACAATGTAAACCGGAACTATCGCCAATTGATTCATCGTGTGGGTACTTTGACCTCTATTTGGTGGTTCTTTCTCGTTAAATAATTTAATTAGAGAAACAAGCGCCCCTTTTCCTCATCTCGAATGTCGATAATTTGCTTTGCGAGTTCTTTGATAATGAGCCTTCCAGCCAGCTTTCAGGTGTTAAATACTCTTATTAATTAAAACAAGACTCCGTCATGCGTATCTCTGCATATGTGCCTACGCTGAGTAACGTCGCGCTCAATCCTACAGAAAATCTACAAGATTTGTCGAAACAAGGAGCTTTGTACGTGTATCTCGTGTTTCAGACTTAACGCTGAGCCAAAACTGACTCGCCCGCGCTCAGTTACACCCGCTTGCTGAATAGATGCGCCTTCGTTGCATCAGTGTTACGTACGTGAATTTTATACATGTAATTGGGAATTTATGGTTAGCTTAGCAGCTAGGTCAGCTACCAATGGGATTTCCTGAACATACGAGAGCGCGTTAATTCTAATTCGAAAACGTACGGTAAGTGTGCGCCGATGGTGAATGGAATTTGTGGCCGTATCGATACCAGAGCTCCGCGCCGCGCTCTGCGGTTATTCGTCCTCTTAGAATTCATACGCGACCGTTCGACGTGGCTCGCACGTGTGAATTTGCCGTTAATTAATATTCTTGCCGGCAGATCGTAACGTGCGCGATTTCGTCTTAGACACGCGCGTCTGGTGTGTTCGCACGTGACCGGACTGCGATATTTTCGGGCTACACGTTCTTTCAGTTAAGAGAAAACGCGATTTGTACGACGACGTACGGTCTTTCTTACGCTCGCCCTTACGGCAGCGGCGGCAGAATGTTTTCGGTGAAAATATTCCCGGAGAATTTATCCGGAAGCGCACTGTGTGCGCGCGCGGAGGCAATGGTGGGCGTGGTAGATAGGTACGAACGTAAAATCGGGCATTAGTAGGTGGGAACGTACCTGTGCGCGACCCAAATGTATTTCCTCGGAGGTCGGTGTGTAACGTAAGATTTGTGCACGGAGCCGGCTAAGAATTGCCATTCGGGCCATTTGAGAATGAATTGTCGCGGACATTACGCCGAGAATTGTCGAGGTAACCGGTGGGAGGCGTTTCTCAAAATTATGGCCTCATCCCGAGCAATACGGGTCGCTCCGAAACGGCGCCGCGTGAAGAGTTTAAGATAAATTTTTCACGGAGTTTTACCCGAAATTTCGCCGAAGAAAGTAATACCGAAGAAAGTGCAGCAGCACCAAATGCTGCATGCTTAAATGTCGCTAGACTATCGATACATTAAGGAATCGATATATCGTTTATAAACGATCAGAAGAAAATAGCTTTCACGCTCGATAAGTTTCCTCTCCGTAACTATTCCGCTCGCGAGCAGCGGTGAAACGAGAATGTACACACAGCGCGTCAATCGTGATTCGCGCGACATCGGAATAATCGAATAAAGATGTAATGAGCGTCACATCGCGCGCGAACGCAAGAACAAAACGCGAGAGAGAAAAAGGAAAAATCCGCGTTTATTTCGCGGATTACAAATCCATCTCCGTATATTGACAGAATTAGAACGACACACATTTTTATTTATTAAAATCTTTCATGCGAATTCCGGACTTATTGCGCTCCCTTTTTTTTTTTTTTTATTTATTTTAACGTCCGTAACGTTAATTCCCCCGACGGAAATTCTGCATACATTCAGATACGCGAAATCGAATAAACACAATAAACGGAACTTTTTCCAGTATCAATAACAGCGTCCATTTAGTTCAGGCGGCGTCAGAATTGTTGCGCGCAATTTGCTGCGCGTGTAAAGCAAATGGGGAAAACAGCAATATCCATATTTGTCGTCGAAAGAGGTTGATTTTGCGTCGTGATTACGTGCCACGCGCGCGCGCGCGCGCGTGCACGCACACACGTCCGTCTTCTCTCCGACGTGCCGATGACGTTCTCTCCTCTTTTTTTCCCCCCTCTGTAAGAAAAGTTCCGTGGCCAATATTTCCCCCGTATATCCCACATGGGAAATACATCGTACGTCTGTCAGTGTTATATGTGACATTTTCTCGCGGTAATGTCGCGCACTCATACAGGGTTTTAGAGTTGCGGCACGTGACGCGCGGGGCTTAATAAAAGTAGCGGTGGCGGATATATACCCGCGGCGAAGGTTGTTTGTTTTGCAAAAGTGCCATCCGCGTTGGCGAAGTGACAAAGAGCAGAAGAGAGAGGTATGGACAATGGGCAACGCGCGACAAAAGGCGCGCGGTTATGAATATCGCGAGCGATGAAGTTCGGGATATTCCCGAGGATGAGCGCGTCCCGGAGAGATAGTTTATAGTTCGGGGCTTTACAGTCCCGAATGAAACGGCAGGTTTCATTCGAAGCCGAAACTCGAAGTCGAACGCGCGCGAGCGTTTACCCGCTGATGATCTACTGTTCTACTTTCTGACGGCAGTAGTACAATCGCGTTTTAGTCAGACAGTTGCCCCGGCAATTTCGCACGAACGATCACACGGCAGTCGAATTACCTCTTGACGATTTGCGTTTCAGGAAAATGTCTCGTGTAACAATGTTTGAACCGAGGTTTTTTTTTTTTTTTTATTCGTTCCAATGTATTATGTGTATTATATTATTGTGTAGAAAAAATATTAGAAATCTAATTAAAACCTTTTTGTTCGCGCTTAAATTTCGAGATGTTCAGTCAAAGGTAAATCTTCATACACTTCTACACACAAACATAAACGCACATGGATATACACACACAGTTCCATGGTTAAATCACTTTCGTACACGTCTAGCGCTTCTCAAACGCGATAATGGTCTTCCCCTTCGTCCTTAGTGAATTATGCGAAACGTAAATGGATTTCCATGATTTCGCTATTGTATACGTATCAATACAACGGTTGGTATTCACGCAGCGCGTTATCATCGATCTTCCCGAGCGCATCGCTTTCTATGTGCCCTCGCTCCCGCGCGTTATCACAATGCCGCCGATATTGTGGACATTTCCAGGGTGCAGTGTCGTGCGCTTGGTTGGCGTGCGTTATGTTTATGAAGTGTGCATAGTTCTCCACTTATGAATAATGTTACAACCGACGCCGTAACGTAAAGTGACGCAATGTGGCGCCGTTACTTAGACGCGCGTGCACACACATACAAAAGAACACTGGTATCACCGCTCTCACTCTTGTATGACGATATCGAATACGATTATGGCATCCGATGAACATCACTCTGTGAGATCGCGCGAGAGAAACCTCGATCGTCTTTTTCTCGCGAGTCTTTAAAGATGCAGCGATAAAAGAAGATTCGCATATGTTTCACAACAAGTCTCTTCTTTCTTTACGTATAAAAAAACGCATGTTTAAAGAAATAATTTTAAAAAATTACAGCATTTCCTGCTTCTTACCACCGGAACAATAATATTTGCGCTTGTTTTTATAACAATCTCTTTGTTTTATTCGATAAAAACAGATTTTCAAAAACCACGAATGTCTCAAATATAATGTTAATAAAATAATTTCACGTATTATTGTTTTCCATTATATTCATTATTTTTTCCATATTATTGGTGTATTTGTAATTATTAAGTAAAAATATTTTATTGGTTTATTGTTGGTTTCTAAAAATAAAAGTATATCATTTTATCTATTTCAATGTTTTCACAGAGAAAAAGATTATTTGTTTATATTTATACATACACGTATATGCCACAAAAATCGAATGTATCAACTGAATAGTCAACATTCAATTTCCTTTTTTGTTCTTTTTAAGCTTATAGACGTGTGTCTGTGTGTATATGTGAGAGCACATGCAATTGTGCGGAAACATAACGCTGCGAATCCTTTACAAACCGCGAATGATAAAAAACAAGAGATGGCAAAACACCGTAATGGCACAACGACGATAAAAGTATCTCTTTTAAACAAGAAAAATAGCAATAGTAGGATTTCTGACATTAAAGTACTTTACGATTCGTTTCTTCGTTATTTGCGAATATAAAAATAGCATTAAAGATTGTCATTATACGTCTTCGAACAAAATAGAGAATCTGCCCCCGGAGATAAGAAATAAAGATAAATTCAGAGATTATCCTCATCAATAAACCGATCGTTTTAGTGGTGAATGTGCTTCACTTAGGTAATTGGTGACTTTACGTTCCGCAATAGTCTGTCGATGTTAAATTCCGCGTAAAAACGTTTTTGCGACTGTGTGAGCAAAGTTTTTCTCGGTGAAAAAAATTCGAGATTTATAAGTCATTAAAGCGGCTATAGAAATAGAAAAAAGAAAAAAGACAAAAATGCTGAATAGGTATCCTGATTGATCAACCAAGATGAAGATCGTCGCAATCACGTGCCGTCGTACACGCCGCGCGTTCGCGATGGGAAAATACTTCGTAATACTTCGTGGAGAGACTTCTTCAAAAGTCGCGTTTTCGAGCGAAAACACAACGTGAAATCGCAGAAAGTAGATCCACAATGATCGTGAAAAGTTTTTAACCAGTCTTATCGCCGTTCTCGCGGAATCCTCTAACGAAGAACATCGTCAACTTCAGCGTAAGCTTTATCTGTTCTGAGTTTAACGTGCCGTTATTACAGAAAGGTTCATCCGAATGCGAATCATGCTTCACCGTTCGTTATATTTCGCGTAGTCGTTATTAATGGCTCGCACAAAGACCCGGTGGATGTAATTTGCCGTAGAAATTTCTTACTGAAATACGACGACGTATTTCATTCTTTTTCCGTGATCTTTCCATTAAAAATATAAGCGTGACGATCGCGATATTATTTTAGTTTTCTCAGTGTTTGTTTCTTCATGTCTCTTCTCTGTTGTCGTTCGCGTCACTCGTTAATTCAATTACATTTTTACGCATTGTCCGTTTCGTCCGTTTTAAAAATTAACAAAATCCTTTAGTACGCGAGCAAGAGCACGGATAAAATTGCGTTAAATACGAAGAGCCGGCGCGTAGCTCGTTTCGGATTCGCACTATTATTGCGCGATACGGGGCTCAAAAGAGGCTCATCAAAATATCAAGTACGCATCGGCAATGAACGACGATTCATTGACGATTTAAAGCGAATCATATGGCCTGCGGGAGTCTGCGCCGGATAAACGTAGTCGTTGCGTTATCTGTACCTACGCGGGGCAGTAAATGAGAACTCGAAGTCCCGTTATATTGGCTTTGTGAAGAATCGCTCTCCAATGAAAGCGTTAACGAACCACGTCGTTCCTTCTCGTTCTGCTCAACTGGTCCATTTTCCGATAGTTTTGCTCTCTTCCTCTTTACTTCCTCTCTCCTCCTTCTTCATTCCTCTCTTCGCTCTTCTCTCTTTCCTTGATTCACTTCAGATATACGTACGAGGTATACACCGAGAGAGAGAGAGAGAGAGAGAGAGACCGATGTGTACACGCGCGCGTACACATGTTCTCATCCTGAACATATAGATCTCTTTTATTTCCCTTTATTTTCTCCCCGAATGAAGTCCGGCTAACACAGAAGCTGAAACGAACTCCTGTACATTAATCCAATTTGTACGAATTAAGGATGCCATTAATAACGTATTCAGCGGCGTTGGATTTTTCAAGAGACCCAAAAGCGATCCCATCCCTCGACGTTGTTTTTTTGACGGATAATTAACGTTCGTCGCGCATTACATATAATGTACAAACACACACAAAAGTTATTTTCACGAAACACACACGAAATTACGATTTATTCCTTCAAAATTAAAATAATGAGAAGTACACGTATCAAACGGGAAAAAAATATTACGTTTTTCGAGAGAGTAAGAAATAAATCAAGCCCCGAGAGAACTTTTAAGATATTGTATGTACTTTTGTATGAATTTCTCCTCGGCAAAAGAAATTTTACCGGAAACAACGAGCGAAGAACGAAAATATCTCTTTGTATGAGTCGAAAGAACAACGTTATTTCTTACTTTGCGACAAACCTAGTCATTCTTTTGGATCTTTTCTCTACCGTTTCGTGTCCCTTCCGTCTTGGACGTGCAGGTCGAGTGAGCACGTTCGTGGAAATTCGCATAAATCGTGATAACTTGTTTGCTAAAACCCGACATCGTCGTTGAGGGGGACGTTCTCGCGGTCGTCGCGATGCGTTTTCATACTAGTTTAAACCGTGTAGACCTCGTCGTCTTTCGCGGCGGTCACGTTCGGGCGAGATGTGCGGACGATGGTCGCGTGACGTTGGATATCGGGGACAAAAAAAAAAAAAAAACCAGGACGGAGACTCCGTGGGTGGAATTTTTGTCAAATAATCCCAAACTAACTTTGCCCGACTTTCCGGCAAAAAGAGACTCTTTGCTTTAGAAATATCGAGCCTCTATGTACGTTTGCAATCGCGCGCTCCGCCCGCTATCAAAATACAAAAAATTACGAGTCGAAAACTCACACGCGCCGCAAACGGAGAGAATTTCAAGTTTTTCTCGAAAATATTCGCAATGTAAACCACGTTCCATCGTAGAAACAAATTTGAACAATTCCGTACCGAATCTACTTGGTTTCCCGCGGAATATCTTACACGAAATTTCTATGCGCGAAAGAATCTCCTGCAAACACACTTTCTTTCTCCTAAGTTCCGACAACGATGGCGGTATCATATGTCGTTTCCGGCTATAGCGGCGAGCCAGAGCTGTTCTTGCTAGTGAATAGTGAGCGAAGTTGTGTGATATGTAGCGGCGCGGATGTGCGAAACTGCATATCGGCTGCCGCCGCAGTCGCAGATGCATCGCCATGCTCGCTTGTTTTCGGTCTCTCTCATTCTCTCGCTCTCTTGTCTTGGTTGTTCATTTAATTTGAGACACGTGCAAGCGCCAAGTCGTGAAATTTGAAAAATAATTTCCGCGAGATAAAGCGAAGGAAAAAAAGATCATTTTTATAAGTTATGCACGTTTAATTTAGTGCTGATTTTCACTTGATAAATTTATCTCTTTAAGTAATTTTTCTTCTTACAATCGCTTGTGAAAAAATCGTGAAAAGGTAAAGAAAAATTCTATAATGATTTTTAAAATAAAAAAACTTTCCATCTCTCTCTCTCTCTTTCTCTCTCTCTTTCTTTTACATAAAGTGTGATCGAGTTGTGACCAAGAGATCGTGAAAAAAACGTGTACCAAACTGATAGCTAAATTAATTCGCTCTTGAACATTCCGCGCGCACTCACTCAGCACTTACTTGCTATAAAGTGCCGATAAAAACCTAATTGAAAGAACGCGCTTCATTTCACGATAATTACTGCGTTGCCGTTAAACAATTACCGCGCGAGTCGCGTAAGAAATGATAAGCGCGCGCGATTATGACGCTATTTCTGAATGAAGCGAGCGCGCAAAAGCCGTGCGATTTCGCGGTACAAAACATCTCATGTAAATTCACCCACGATCGTTCTCTCGCTCGCGTAACAGAGTGAGAAAAAAAAATCACAGGTAACGCCTAGGACCTGGGCGTGCAGCCGTTCGGGAAACGGCAAGTGGTTACCTGAACCGTGAAAGAGCGGTGGGCAATAACGGGATAACGGTTATGGCGACGCGTTAGCCATACGCTGCAACAACCAAGCTGTTATCGTTCCCGGACGATCCTGCAGTATTTACCGCGCGAGACCGATTTCCCTGGCGATGCGAAAAACGGGCGGGCCCGGTGTTACGTGGAAGAAAACGCGACGAGTACCGCGTAACGGCGACACTTTTGGAATTTCTTTCGCGATTTATGACCAGCTCAGGGCGTCGCTAAGTTTCCCGGTGCTCTCCCGGAAAAGCGACGGCGGCTGTTACAACTTTCGGGACGCCGGTGAACGTAGCACTTCGCGATAAACTTGACGCCCGTATATTCGTCTCGCGTCGAGAGACGAATGCTGCCGCTATACTCTCGCTCGGACCGGACGCCCGTTAAATCCAACAACGACGTCGTTCCTTCGTTTAAGTCACAGTAAGTTAAAAGATAGTCGTCTTTCTTTTGTTTTTTTTTAAAACGACTCACGTGTCGAACCCTCGCGCTATATGTACCCTCGTATATCGGGATAGCTTCGGATGATAAATCGCAGTCAAAGATGATTTGCTATATTCCGGCTTGGTGACCCAAGAGTCTCGACTATGAATAATGACTGGGATGCAGAGTTCGCGAGTCCTTCCGACGGTCGTCTCAGATACAAGGTCTCATAGATATAAAGTCGGATCAGGTGAGCACTAGAATAACAAAATGGCTGAGATTTATTTATAGCAAATGACGTGTGAAAACAACTCGGCGCACGCGAGCAGAATGTCAGAATTTTGCAACATGTCACATCGCTCAGTTGAGAAAATTCAAATGTGAAATATCACAGGCGCGAAATGTCGTGTGTGAAATCTCGGTAAACATTGTTACATCACATCGGCGATCTTCTCCATTGTATACGTCCTCTGGTTTACGCGCGACATGAGCTCTCGTGTCGATAAATTTCCGCCGGAGGGAAATGAAAGCTCACGGTCCCGGGCTCGGAGAAAAGACGTTGCGAATTTGCCGAATAATTTCTATCATCGCGCGTGCTCCGCGCTAAATTCATAACGTAACGTTTAAAGGGACACTCGAGAGACTGCCACGGGCCGGGACTTCGCCGTTCTCTCCACCGGGCTCTACCGGGCTACGAGGCAGCAGCAGTAAATCTTGGACCGCACTTAATTACATTCCCAGCCGGCCTTCCCCCTTTCTCTCCTACACTTCTCTGCCGATCCTCTTCCTCACGGTTTCTCTCGGAACGGGCTAACGATGTTTTTAATGTTCGGACTTAAAAAAAAAAAAAAACCACTTTCGGAATACCTACGGCGCCGTAAACGTTCCTTCGTCTCTACACGCCTGGGAATATTAAGGGCTCGGGTTCTTCGCCGCGGAAGAACCGCGGAAAGATAAACGACAAGCCGGAAAAATAACAGTTAAATTGAGATTTTCGCTAACGCGAGGTAATCAAGCCCCTCGCGGGGCGAAGATTCCGTTCGATCGATCGAACTCAACTCGCTCCGCGTCTTCTCTCCGAATGCGCGCATACAAATAATTTCTATATTATAATAATAATTTCTACATTAACTTTTGTCACATCGTCATCAAATTTTATTTACGCATTTTCGACCATATGTTCTCGATTTTATGGGATATTATATTTTTTTTTGTTTATTCATATGTCACGTAGATAAATACCGGCACATAAATGAACGCAACGAAATAATCTTCTAACGAAGATCCACTTGTTACAACTTCTTCTCTGTTCGCAACACACAACAAAAGCCGTTCGGACGAGTTTTGCGCGACACAAAGCGGTTTAAGTTGCTCCGGTGGGAGTTACATCCCGATGAAATTTGTTGGTTCCGTTGGTAATCCAACGGAGAGAAGAGAGAGCTAAGCGCGAGAGGGGTAAGCTGCGTTTCGGAAGCGCCGAGTAATGCAATATCAGGAGAAACGCGCGTGCGGCGCTACCGCGCCGCCGGGCGAAAGGAGCACGGCGGATATTGTACGGGGCGCAATAATACTAAAGCAAACGAGTATACATCAACCGCTGACTAATTGCGAAACGTTGCTACTACGGGCGTAACAATGCTGCGAGATACAGCAGGCTCGGAAATAGGAAATAGGGATGCTGCTGCTCCTGGCTTCGTTCATCGTCGAACGCGATGTTTCGCTCGCTTACTTGCGCACCTTATTGCTGTTTGAATTTTAAGAGTGAGAGAATCTTGCCAAGCAAACGCGCGAGCTTTAAATTATTTCATAATATCGGATTCTTTTTATCAATTCATGAAAAGCAATAACTCTCGGAGATAGTTGCGCTTGTGCAACAACACTCCCGGCTCGTCACCGTGGTTAATTAATCAAGTTCTGTCGGACGTGCGGATGGCTGTTATCCAGCCAAGAAAATTAGTTATTACTCAGTACGATCGATGTAAAAACACAAGATCGTGTGATGCTAACTCGATTATATAAACTACACATACACGAATATATATATATATATATATATATAAATAAAATATACAGAGTGGTGTACGATGATCGATTTAATTGCCTCGGGGATCCGCCCTGATCGATCTCCCGTCGTCTTCTCTCCTTGAAAGACGAGCCGCGCGTTGCGACGAGATACACGCGAGAGGCGTTGCCACGGGATGAATTAATTGTATTACGAGACAAGCGTTCTGCTAATGAGCTAATCTATATAGCATTTACTCCTTTGTCTTGTAATTGGGTAGGACCAACGCCTCAAAGCTCGCTTGTTCCTGAAGTCTCGGAAGCGCTTAGCTACCCCGCAAGTTTCCATGAATGCGTAATTAAATTTTCGCGCGTATTTAGCAATATCATAGACAAACAGAATGTACGTTAAATTATTCATTACATTAACAAACTCTTATAATGAACACTGTTTAAAAATTATCTTATTTGTACGCTAGATAAGATAAATATCTTTTGTAACATTGTAATGCATTTCTCGCGCTGTTCAAATTCTCGATATTTTTATATAAAAAATAAATGACATTTCAGAGACGAACAAACAAATTGAGCACGTCAGACTACAGCAAAAAGTATGTCAATCGATGCAAATATTATCCTTCTCACGTATTTTCCTGTACGAATAATGAACAAAACTATATTAAATAGGAAGCGGAAAAACGATTGAGATTCCAAAGCCGTTTGACTCTGGTATTGGCTGTTGATAATCGTCACACACTTGCGCCAAGCTTTAGAAACAGCAAATTGGCGACCAACTCGTCCTAATCAAAGATCTAAATATGCTGGTACCACCAGTTGTGCGACACAGATTACCGACGCAAATAAGCCATAACTTCGTGCTGAGTTTGCGCCCCTCGAAACGGGATTTATACCAGAGATCGATATATATATACGCGAAATTCGTGTGTTTTCCATCGAATCTCGAAAATGCGCGAGCGAAAATTAATTCAAAATCGCGATAATGTTAATGAAATACGATTTCCGTATAATATACGCGCGGCGGCAACTGCGATATCGCGAAAATATCTAAATTAATTATTCAATTAATAAGCGCTATGTGAATCTATGGATTATAGATATGTGGATTTAAATAGCGTAGGAATGCGTAGCTCGCGGCAGGTTGTGCTAATAAATTGTGGGTCATATAGTACGATAATGGCCGCTAGTTCCCATGATGCGCAATAACGATACGCGCAAATAATAAAGAGACCGCGTATATATTTCAACGTTGATACGCGGAAAATCATTTATTTTGCGTCATTCTACATTATTTTCCGTGGATACATACGCGCGTATCTGTGCTATACCGTGATATTGAAAAATATACTACAAAAATTATTTCTTTCCTACGGTTTACAGTGTACCGTTGAAATCAATGCAGTCTGTTTTTTTTTCTTTTTCGCAGTACGTAAATATTCAGCGTTATTTCAACGTAGTAATTTTGTAGTTTCTATTAAAATATATTATTTGAAATTCATGTTTTTTTCAAAATACACAAAAAAATACACGTACGCTTTGACCGCAAAAAAAAATTAGGAAATTAAGAAGTGACATTATAGCGGTATAAAAAGCTTTATCCGCGTTTACTGTGCGCTCTCTTGTCGCGTCTCTAATGCGATTTTCGCGACATATACTGCCGCTGAGAATGTCTTATCGGCTGACTATATTAGAGCGCACGTACGACTTGGCGGCATGTCGTCCCAGTCTGGCATTCGGCGCGTAGGGTATTATAATTAATCATAATTATGTCAGCGGCACTGCCACGGACGTCCTTCTCTCCACTTCTCGTACCTCGCGCTAACAACAGATGGTGTCCTAGATTTGTCGCCTCCGTCGTGGAACGTATGTATCTGTAGACGTGCGCATGCATACGATTCGAGAGAAGGACTCGAGAGAGTAACGACCGGCGCGAACATATATGTACTTAACACGTACACGTGGTAAGAACGATAGTGCAAAGAGACGAAGAAGAAATAAGTATGTTAGAGACTCGCGTCGGAAGATAATCGAATTCGTCTCTGCGCGAATGAGAGAAAAAAAACTTACCGTATCCGAGACATTGCTAAAGTTCCTTACCTGCAACAGAGAAAAAAATACGACACAATGTAGAAACAATGACGATTTCAATTTCAGGGGCGTGAGTGCGAGCAGTTTCAAGGGCGAGCAGTTACACGACGCGGCTGCTAACGAGTTCGTTGTAATAATTAATACAGTACAGCGGTCTGTCGGCGAACCCTCGTCGCGACCGAGTCGGCGTTTCCTTGCACCACCCCCTTTCTCTCCGCATGTCCGCAACCAGTCACCGCTCATGTTCATATTTCACGAAGCACGTATTGTGCTGTTCGAACACCGGCCGACCGTCGGGCGAGAGAAGAGACTTCGGACAAGAGAGTGACGGCTGGTTTGTGGGGATTGTTTCCGCTCCGCGAGTGTAAAGTAACAGTGACACGCTTTTACGACTGCGAGGGGGTTGTTAAAGATGACGTGTCGGTTGAAGTACGGTCCGCGGAACCATCACAATCGCGTTTACGAGCAATAATCGCGACGTGACTCCTCGTAATTTGCGCGGGTCACTTTTGTATTCACTCTGAATGACGTGATTGCGAGTAATTATAGAATCAGCAGAACGAGAAATAACGTGGGCCGTTAATTTCATTAATTATCTGTTGCAAGCTCGATAACGTGGATGTATTACCGGCTCGCGCGCAACGAAGTTTCCATTTAAAATGTATTAACGTTTCGATTCCGCTTTATGATTTTTTTTTCGAAAATTACGTAAAATCTCGATAAAATACATTTTTCCTAGATACACTTTCTTAAAAAAAAAAAAAAAAAAAACTTTTGTCACATCAAAGAGAAACAAATCGCATTTTATAGTTTTTTCCTTGCTTCTTTCGCATGCATGTGTGCATGGTTTTTTTCGGATTTTAATTAAAGTCAAGCTATAACCACGGAAAGGTAGACGAGTACAGAGAGAAAAAGAGAGCGAGAGAGAGAAGGAGGGAGAGAGAGAGAGAGAGAGAGAGAAAGAGCGCTAAACCGCGGCGAAATATTCCTATAACTCGGTAGCATATCGTGCGCGCGAAACTTAGTCTCTTTTAGCTGCCCCCGTAGGTGCGGGCGCACAATGCAATCTTCCTCGGTCCGCGAGCACAATGGTGAAGTTGCTAAACTTTCGGAATAAATCAAACGGAGCACAGATAAAATTGTAATGAGTGCGGAGATAGAGAAATTTATGTGTCTACTTCCGCGGTGCCACCACGTGGACAAGATCTGACTGGAAAGAACTATTTCGAAAACGAATTGCTCCCCGGTACGTACGGGCCCTTTCATTTCCTCTTCGGTCTTTTCGGAGTTATTTTTTTTTTTTTTTTTCTATCGTGCGCGTGGAAATTCGGCGATACGATCGAATCCGAGAATCGTTCGATTTTCCTAAACTGTTAAGTTTTGACAACATTATGACCCAGTTATCGCGATCACTCGTAAACCTTGCAAGTTTATGCGTTGCATTTCCCGCCTCATTCTCTATTTCTTTCCTCTCCTTCTCTTTGCATATTCTCATTATTTCCCTTTAGACGCGACATTAGAGTCCATTACGTGATGAGATCGAGTGACGAACGGCAGATACTTTCTCATCGTATAATTCTCTCTCTCTCTCTCTCTTTCTCTCTCGTTGTTATCAGAAATTAACATACATGTAACAAGCATATTACAAAATATTCATATTTCTAGTTTTTCTCTTAATATCTATTTTACTTAAAAAGCAAACGCGATCTAATCGTTTTTAGCGCTAAGTTTCGATTAAACGCTTGTACAAAAAAAGCAGTTATTGAAACTTCTCGGTTTTCTGTATTACCGACTTTATCACGTATGTAATCGTCGCGAAGTACTGGAAATAATTTAATCTATCGAAAGCGCTAACGAGATTCAGTTCGAAAAAAGTGTCTGGGAACACAAGAGCGCCGGTGTGTTGATTAGGATGAGCGAGATTCTAGAGGATGCGATTACGATTCCGCCCATAACGGCGCGAGCGAAGCAACCCCATTAACGAAATCCTTTAAATCCCATTGCGATGTACAGAGCGTGCGGTAGGACGTCGTCGTGTTCCCGTCAGAATCCGCAGGAATGTGTTTTCGGTATAGGCATGGACGCGAAATAGGAAATTGGCAAAGGATAGACGAAGAGAAACGATAGTTTTTGGCCCGTCCACGTACGACCAAACGCGATTTCGTGATCCGAGGAGTTAATCTTCGCTTAATCGTCCGTTTTACGAAGTCTGTTCTGTCAAATCGACCGTCCGAAGGATGCGCGAACGCCAGACGTGTACGTTCTCGCAATTTGCGCCCAAGTGGCCGTTAGACATGGACGGAGGTACAGAGCTTTCTTGGTCTAATTATCCTCCGGTATACACAGCTCTTCTCCTCATTCCACTGGTGTTTCATTAAAACCGTTTCAGAATCTCCTCTTTTACCTCGCTTTAAATTCTTTTTCGTCTCTCGACATTTGGCGTTTTCTACGGACGTTAATTACTTTCTACAACTTTAAGTTCCGGGAAAGCATTAAATGCAAACGATATATTTAATAGAAAAATAAGAAAATATCAGATACGCGCAACGATCGGATTTTTCGTCGAGTTAAAAGTTAGGCTGTTCCGTCAATGACAGAACAGTCAGCCTTGCGTGATCTCGGCGGAAACGTCCGCTTATACGTGTCGCGCGAGTGCGTTAAACCGGCAAAATCCGGAAGCGAGAGAATAGGCGGATGCGGAAATACCGCTCGTCGTCGTCGTCGTCGTCGTCGTCGTCGCCGGCAGCTAAATTCATCAAGTCCAGAAGTGGCGTTTCGCACGCTAGATGGTGGCGAGAGCTTTATTTGCAACTTGCACACCAGGACGCTGGGCCCGCCTTTCATTCGCGCCCTACTTATCTTCGTTGCCACGCCGTGTTATACGCCGTTCCATAAAAGTGTCAACTAAATCATCACGCGTCTCTCTCTCTCTCTCTCCCCCTGCGTCGCGGTCGCGGTCGCAAAGCAGGGAGGCGTTCTCGCGACGTAGCGTTCCACTTGGAAACTAGGCGGCCTTACCGCGCTGGAGAATGCGGAAGCGCCTTTGTCGAGAGTCTGTGAGCGCGCGGAAAGTCACAGCCGGCGGAGTCTCGCATTAGCATTTTCAAACGACTGCCGGTAAACGTTGAATAAGCGACGACGACGACAACGTCGTCGCACGACGTTCCGACACGGAGCGTTGAAGCCGGTTTAAATCAGCGTTGCGACGGTTCCACTTGCAAACGGTGCGTTTTCGTTTTCCCACGACATTGAACGAATAAATTTTACGAATAAAACGCGTGACGAACACGCCGCGTGCGTGTTCTCTTACTTGTATTATATTTCCCGACGAAAATATTTGAAAAAATACAAATGCAATTAGAGCAAGTGCTCTGGATTGTATACCTGCGCTTTATGTTAAGAGGTATTCATTTCCATAAGTAAGAGCTTGTAGCGAATGTTTTACCTTACGCTAAGAGCATTTGCCTCTTTTGCGCGCTCTTGTTTTTACGATCCATTTCAAGAGCGCTCAAATACAATGCAGCGTAGAATAATTGAAGCAAATCATGTACAGAGATCTAAGGCACTTGTAGCAAAATTTAATTAACACAACGCGATCGTTCTATCAAAGAATGTTTCCCGCCGCCAAGATCAGAAATCAATTAGTGTATTCCCGAACGATTAACAAGAAACAATTTCGAAATGATGTGCAAATTAGCGCAAGTTATTATTTGCAATTTGTATAATTAACTAATGATTCTTTGAATTTTTTCAACATAGTTTTTGATTGCGAAAAAATTACGTTTTTTTTATTTCAGTAGAAATGTCAATGTTTCATCGTCGGATAGAAAGTTTGTTGTGGCTGATCCTCGCGAGTTGTGCAAGGTTTATGCGCCATTTCGCGACTTCCTCGTAGTCATATCCCGACTGGCTCCGGGCGCGTTGCACCCTTTTCCGTCTCGGTGACATTCGGAATCTTCCGGCGATATCCAACCAAAGTTGGTCGAAGCCGGGGCTGCGCGCCGGGGTCGGTTATCGCGCGCGCTTCAACGCAACGCGAACGGAGGAACGGAGAGAATCAAATGTATCGGAACGATTTATGCACCTGGCTTCTCTAGCCGCATCACGCATGGCCACCCTCGTCGTGACATCGCGTTCTGTTCGCGCGCGAGACGAACAGTCGAGAGAAAACAATTCACGATATTCCTCTCTTCCGCGGTTGCCGGCTCTTTGGATATGCGCCAGTGTTCTTCGTGTTGTTTCGCATGTCGTTAATACTTGATCAAAAACCCTGTATTTTTCCGCACGACAACATTTACGTGTATCCGCGTGTATCACGAGTGTGTTGCACGACGACGTTCGTTAAATTTACCCACGAGATTTGCGCGAAATTGCGCTTGCTTTTATATATCAGTGGTGTTTAAGAAAAACATCGCGGTAATGTAATTCTTTAGATTGCAATTTTATTATTTTCGAAGAAATCTCTCGAATTCCGATGCGTCGTCGCCTGGATTCACGCCAAATACAAAACGTCGTCGTTCCGTATCGTTGCCACGTCCAAATTTTGTCGGACTCCAGTAGAAAATAATATCAGCTCAGTGCTGTCATTAGATTCACATTGCTCGATAGATTCGATCTATTCACTCGAGGAATTCTTCGTGCGGTCGATTCGTCTCGTGAAAACGCCGATCCATTATGAGACTCGCGTTCGTAATTCAAATAATTTTTTCTTTCTCGTCGCGAGACGAAAGTGCGCGAGCGTGCGGAACGAAAGGTAGGAAATAATTTCGTTCCGCGCTGGCAATGGTCGGTTGGACCGTGGCCAGAATACTTGGATCGGCATTGGCGCACTAATACCGAGATCGCGCTGATATTATTGGATCCCGCGTATCCGCCGCAGAACCCTGGCGTCTGAGAATTTCTTTGGGAGGGTTTGTTACGGCCGTCGGTTCGCCGAGATATTGCGGCCCCAAGTGATCCTAAGTCGACAATCCGCGACCGTGAAAGGATTGTGGCCGATAAGCCGATGTACTACCACTAAAACCTAATGCCTCCGTCGAGTTTCGCGTGGCGTTACACTGATATTGCTTTCCTCTATGAACAGCTGCTCGATTTGCAGTTAATTTTCTCCATCGAGTAATACGACGAGCGACAATTGTTTTCAATTAGAAAATCGAGAATCGATACGAATTGGAAATAGATCTTTTCAACAAACCGATGTAACGCAAATAGTTAGCAATAGTTCGTAAGCAAATAAACACATTTTTATTTGCGTAATTGGAAAACTCAATTTTGCTCTGGGATGTTTTATAAATACTATAAATAAAATACTTATAAAATATCTATAAATAACAGTATTTATAAGTATATAAATAAACTCTCTCCATTTACACACAACTCATTTATTTGTTGTAATCTAATTTTAGAAACATCTTGGCAACCGAACGATTCGTGTTAATGCGCATCCTTCGTTCGGCTTCTGTATCTTCATGCATGTCAATGAAGAACAATCGTGCCGCTCTATTTTCCTAATGCGAAAATCGACAGCGAGTTCCGCTAATGCGATCGATTTAATTTGTCGAGCGCTCGGAAGAATCTGGAGCGAGGTCTCGTAACGCCTGGTCGGCTACTCCATTTCGGGCAATTACTTTTCATTCCCGCTACCGACTCGCGAACCTCGTAACGCTCGCACGTACAAGCCGGCGGCGGTGTTCTTCAGAGGTGGGAAGCCGAAGTGTATGTACGAGCCGAGATCACAAGTGGCGGCGTGATAGCGAAGGAAAGGGATTTCATCTCGATAAGTGAGACAAGAACAAGTTCTTCCCCGATCGGCAAGTTCATCCGTGCCAATGCGGAGTCAGATCGAGCCAGCCTCTGCACTTTCGAACCTCCCTGCAAAATTAGGCTTTTGCCCGATCCGCTTCTTTCGCGTTTGCTCCTGGTTCTCGTTCTTTTCTCGTCTTCTCGATCGCTATCTCTCGCGTTCATTTTGTCTCACTCATTCCTTATGCTCTGCGTCCTGTCTGTTCCCGCGAATATATACTCTCCCGAATCGGTATCTTCTGGAACTTTCTCCTTGCTACGAGCTCTCCATCTTTGATCCTTCCATGGGACGCGCGTTATCGCGCGGATCGATCTTCTCTCCCGTTTCTCCTTATGGACATCCGATGGGTCGTCGGGAGGAGATCGGATCCAGAACGAGGAGTCTCAAGAGGGAGAAGAGGCGGAACTGGCGGCGGCTGGAGTGATATCTTCGACCGGCTGACAAATTCACTCCATCCCGCGAGAAACGCGACACCGGCATGCATTTATATCGCGCGCGAGTCCCGGTAAAGATACGCCGGTGCAGATGTCGAGGTGCCGCGCGTGAAAAACTGCCGATAGATGTGTCTGCCAAGAATTCTCTTCCCACACCCAAATGCAAGTCCTTGTGTCTCAAGTTTTCCCGAGTTACCGACGAGACGCCACTTTCGCGCGCGCACACACAGACGAGTTTCTGGAATCTAGTATATTAATGCTTTATGATAATGTGCGCCGGCACCGGCGGGCGCGGTATCGGCGCGGCAGAAATCGAGGAAATGGAAACCAGAAAGCATTCATCATCTTTGCTACGTTATTCAGGCGTATTGCACCGCATTTATACGCGCCGTGATTCTCATAATTATTTTCTGCTACCTTATTGCGCTTTTCACATCGCGACTTAAGCCTACCGAAGACATTTTTTCTTTCCGTTCGCTTTTGCGCGCGACGGAAAGTCTCACAGACTGTCATTAAAAATATATTTCATATAAAGATAAATTCGTATGAATTACATCACAAATGTTTTAAGAAGTAAAACTGTTTTTTTTTTTTTTTTATATTAAAGAAAATAAAATGAATACTTGGAAAAAATGTATCAATTACTTTAGATAATTAATTTATTCGCAGGGACTGAATTTGTGTGCACACGTGCACTCGCAGAATACGTTATATACGAAACTTAAATAACGCTCTTAGGGGAAAGTACGGTCAGTGCAATAAATCCTTAATCCGCGGCCTGTCTGGCGGCTAATCAGTTCTCAACCTCCGAAATGCGCCCAATTAAGCATATTGCTCTGCCAAATGTAAATCCCGCCCGTTGCGCCCTAAGTCGCTTCCTCAAAATTTAACCCGACACACTAGAAGTGGTATAGTCGGGTTAATCTGAGCGTGCAAGCCGCAAGATTGTCTCGGTATGCCTCTTATTATCGTCTCAGGACTCGCGGTTACTCCGATTACCAGAGGTAATCCCACACAGGCGCGAAGGATTAGAAGATCATCCGACATATGCTTGGAGGGTTTTTAAATTCCACTCGCAAATTCCACTAATTTTTTTATCTCATAATTACTGTCTCGTTTAAAAAATCTGCGAATATTATTTTAACAGAGACCTTTCTTCATAATTAGGAAGATTAGAATCGTGAACAAGTGAATTTTTTTACAAGATTACACACACAAAATATTAAAAATTTTGTATACACGCGTTTTTTCCCATATAATCTAATAAGTATTACGTACCTATGTAAAAAAGTATTTGTTTTCTGTCCTCGAGATTTTCTTTTCGAGACAGTTGCAAACACATATGTACAAAGTACTATGCCGTAATTTTATTAAACAACGTGTTTGAGAGCAACGTAAATCGCAGAAGCATTGCTAGAGAGTTATCAGGTATGCTTGCGTTAGTGAAACTTGGCCAAATTAGACGATGTGCATTATCATGCCAGCCAACGTCAGTTTCGTAATAGGGTTGGTGGCCCATAGGGGGTGAATAAAGATGGTCCTCGTGTTAGCCGTGTTTTAATCCCTGCTGAGCCAGCCAGTAAGTCAGGCAGAGCTCGACATAACTCTTCATTCGCCACGTTAGCCAGTATAACTATAACTTACTCCCCTCCACCTCTCTCTCTCTCTCTCTCTCTCTCTCTCTCTCTCTGTCTGTCTCTCTTTTCCTCTTTCTCGCTCAACTTTATATCATGCGTACGCTGCTGTTTGGCTTTATAGAACTCAGACATCTCCGAGTCCACCATCCAGCTTTTCCGACGAACCGAATATTCCATGTTACCAACCTCGTTCTCGGTCCGCGGAGCGAAAGAGAAGTAACCACTTGTTTGAATAATTATTCGTGCGCGGCAGCCCTTTTACTCTCGACCGCAAAAAGTAACACAAACAGAAGTACGAGATAAGGGAGAAGCCGGTTTCTACCGTGAAATTACGCCAGAACGGAAACTACCGGGCGAGTCGCGCACGACGACTATTTTGGCAGACGCATAAATAAACGAGATTTAACCTCTTCTTTTTATATGCGAAAGAGAGGGGAGACATTCTCTCTAAATTCAAAGTAGTAGTTCTGCTCGTTGCAACGAGATTCGCAGAAACATCGAGCTGTCTATCCGTCGACGAAACGCTATGAGATCTCTAATCAAGGACGTCGTGCTCCTTCGCCGCTGTAAAGGAGCATTAACGTTACAGCTATCGCGAGATAGCGGAGTAGAACGAGAAGGGAAGGGGGACGAACATTGTTCCCGGTCCCGTCGCCATTCTGGATCTCGAAGATTAACCATGTAGCATGGTAATTAGGGTCTCCTCTCTCTTCCTCTTGCGTCACGATGCCTCCTAGTTTCCTGGCTACTGGCGAACCTGGATGCCCTTCGGGACACTCCGGTGTCGTAGCCGGGGCTTGCACGCCGACGAGGTTGTATATCAGAGGAGACGCTGTACTAGCACGTCCCTACCTTCACACAATAACCCATTGTTATCCGTCGGACGTTACCGTTTCCCCAGTTACCGTTCATCGAAGACAAAGCTACTATCCCGTTGTCGTCGCTGTGCTACGCTGTCTCGATTCTCTTCCGCGGCCGCTTTTGCCGTTTTCCTCCTCCATCTCGATTCTCGCTCCCTTCTTTCACACAGACCGCTTGTCACAATATCGCGGATATCGCTACTTCGGAGAATCATCTCTATCTCTAACGCACGTCCTTGATTACCGTCTTCCGCAAGTCCGCAATTCCGTTCGATCTTCACTTAATCGATCTTCTTCTTGCGCGCGAATCAAACTTGGACTATTTTTTGACCAGAAGTTTTCACAGTTTTTTCTCCCGCAACGATGAAATATCGTGAATACGTACACGAAGCGCGAAAAAGTTTGAATCGCAATCCATTCGCGCGCAAATCATAATTGTGAATATTATTGAGATTACTTTCTCAATGTGTAGAGAGCGAAGGGAACGAGAAAGAGAGAAGAGAAAGTGCAAGCTGCTCGAGAATGCTTGATGCACTCGGGAGAAAATGTAAGTTTGAAACAAAGCCTGTTTTCAAACGACAATAAAAGCCGCGTATTCGCAAAGTTACTGACTGTTACAGCCCTCAATGAAGAGCACAACGGCCACGGCGCGCGGCAACAATAGCAATACGTAACAAAGTCAAGGCACATTAAATCGGAGAACTTTGGATACCTACTACCTACTATCGTGTTTCGCAAAAACGATTAGATCTGTTTCGTTCAGCTGCATCGCGTCGATGTCGTTCCAAAGCATTGGACCGAAAAGTCGAGAAATAAAGTAGACGTAATTAGTAGTATTTGCGGAATAGGTATATATACACGTGTATGTGTAGTGCCGCGAGCACAAATTTTTCGAGTAACAACAGAACGACATACTATGTTCATAACAAGTAACATATACAATCTTAGAAAAAAGATCTGCAAATATGTCTGCAAGTAAAATCAACATAATTATATAAAATAAATTCACGAGAGATTTAGCGATAAACTTAAAATTATCTGTCGGCTTGTATTTAAGAAGCGTAAAAATTATTTACAATTATATTAAAATAATATTACATACCTATATTTACATTGGCAATTGATCATGATCTTAATAAATAAGTAAACATAAAATGTTCGATAAATAATGTTTAGCGGCAACAAGGCCTAAATTTTTTAAATAAATTTTCAATAAAAATAAATCATATCATTATAATAAATATAATCATAAAGATTTATTTAAATGGCAATAATAATTTTAAAAAGAATGGGAATAAGGGACGCAAAAAGGTCGGCTGAACGTCTACTAATAACTCAATTTAGTTTCCAAATGGAGCGTGTTTCGAGAGTTTGACAAGAGAGAGAGAAAGAGAGAAAGAGAGAAAGAGAAAGAGAGAGAAAGAGAGAGGGAAGAAGGGAAAAATAGAGGGCGAGATAGATCACCGTAAAGAAAAAGTTTAGCGCGCACGGAGAGTAACGGCGATACACGGTAACGGGAGTCTTGGACCATTAAATTTCGCCGGAGTTTCGGCGACGTTCTCTGTTCCGCGAGAGAAACGAATACGCTTGCATCCGCGCAACTGCCACGCGTTCCTCTTAGCGGTCGGACGTAAGTAAAGAGGGGTTTATGCGTAGTGGCTGGTAACAGCGAGCATTCTTTTCCTACGGGAGGAAGGGAAAAAGTTTGGCCAAAAGCCACCGGTCTCCGGGCGCGACTTCTAAAGTCACCCTCGCGCGAATTGTTAAGCAGGGTTCACATTAGTAAAGTAAAACTCCGAGCATTGTTTGGCATTACGCGGCAGTTTGTCGTCAGAAAATAGCAGCGTGCTGCAATATTACAGTCCACTCCGCGGTATTACTTAATAAAATATCGTCTTTTGATAGAAAGCTGCAAAGCGCTGAGCTGAAATCCTATAACCACGAACTATTTTGATTTATTAATTCACGTCACATGTGTCTGAAACATTTGAGTACACGGTCGGTATCGCAGTCTGTTAGAGAATTTGTTCTCCTTGCAAGAGTCGGAATTCCGGACACGTGGCAAAACAAGGCCCGACATTGGTCGCGCTGTGTGGCGCGTAAGCGAATCCGTTCGTGGTCCACCCAAGTCTGGCATGTTGCCAGATAGGCAGACTCGAAACTAGCCTCGGGATCAAGAAACTCTCTCTCGCGACAGTTCGAAAACTCGTATAAGCGCGCTTCTACCGCATCGATCAAATATTCTTTCGCAAAATCAATGACATATGCAATAAATTACGATTTACACACAATCGTACAAACAAGCGTGCACACAAAGAATTTTATCCTGATAATAAAATTATTGTCATAACTACAAAATCCGGTCTGAAAGACACTGAAATGGGACGAGGGGAATAAATATTTCAGATCAGATTTTTATTCAACATTCTTCTTCCCGGTATTTCGCTTCATCGCTTTTCCGCAATACTGCGAAATCCGCAACGCTTTAATAACGTGCTACGCGTTCATCGCACAGCGATGTCGTTTTTATGCAAGCGCATTCGGGCGCGCCATTGCACCGACCCGGAACGATCACGTGGAATTACGTGATAGTGCATAATTCAATGTGATTTAATACGTCGATGTAAATTTGAAAAGATCTGTCCGAAAGCCGTGCCATATAGTCGGCTTACGCGCACGTAACCGCGCATTTTCAAACATTAAATCGGATCTTTTTAAACGAAATTTTGAGCCGGCTGTCAGCCAAGGCTCGTTTATCTTCCTTTTTTACGCATTCCGCGTCAAAGCAAATGTAAACGTTGCGACTGGCCCGATGTTGGAAGCAATTAAAACGATATCTCGCGTTTTGAAGAGTGATTACAAAAGTAGATTTCTTTTTTTTCCATATTCATGTCACGATATGATATCGGAAAAATCAAGAACATATTTGCACGAAAACTGCTACTACCGCAATGTACAGACATGTTGTAGATATAAAAATGCATTGCGCGTAAAAAAAAATGATAATGTCAAATTCGCATCAGTATTTCTGTACATTCGCGCAACAATATTTTCGTACAAAGTGCCACTTTGAATCAACACGAAGCAACCTCTTTCTACTAAGTCGATCTCTTTGCCTCGTAATATGGCCGAAATATAGCTTTGATCCTCTAATTGTTCTTCACGCCATTCCTCAGACAAATTTTCCTCTAAAACGCGCTAACAATCTATTTTTCTTCTTCTCGTCAACGAAACATCTCTCTCTTTCTCTCTCTCCTCTCTCAACTCGCGAATCTCTTTCAGAGCAATCTGAAGAGACGGTCTCTCCCGTTGATTCTGCCACGCGAGTTTTCTTCTTTGATGGAACCGATATTGTTTCCGTCGTTGCTTCTATCGCGTTCTCATTTTGCCTCTCCAAACGCACTCGCGGCTCGCGTTTCTCTATTACGATAATTCTTTTTTAAATATTTCTCGCGCTTCACGTTCTACTGTCCCCCCCGTTAAGGACGAATCCTCAAAATTGTTACGTCCAAGCGGCTTACGAAATAATCGTTATGCGAAAATTACAAAAGAACACACGTTTTATTTCAATACGATGAATTACGCTTTGAATAGATAGATATGATTGAATAGATAGACGGATATGAAACATCCGCGCTATTTACGCCGAACGGTCGTAACAATATGTTACACGCGACATTATGTGAAAAAATAAATTAAATTTCGAGTTCTCTCTTTGGAGGTATTTACATTATCCCGACCGGTAATGGTAATGTCGCGGATTATACGCGGCAGCACATTAATGGCCACGGAGAAACATATTACGCGACTGATATAGGTACCTGGAAAATGAGGTCCGCTAAATTTACGAGCGGACTCGCGATTATCGTTTCTCCACGTTGCGATTTACGGTCATTCGATATCTACTTGCAAATTGTCAAGAGCCGAAGAAAAACTTTTTCTTGCGCGAATCTAAAAATTTCTCACGAAACGCAAAGTCGTGAGAACCTCGGCCTCGATACGACACACGTAAGCACATTGCAGAGCAAGAAATGTATCGGAACTCTCGGCCTCGTTGTTCAAAAAAAAAAAAAAAAATAATGTGGTGAGACACATGGCAAAACAAAGACTGTGAACAAATGAACAAAACAGTAATTGCGCGGTGCACGTGCGAAGGACATAATATTTTACAGATTGTATTAAATATCGATCACACACTTGTTTTTTTTTTTTTTTTTTTTTTACAGAATTTTCATCTTGTTTGCTGTAAAAATCACGTAGCTGTTGATATACTTTTCTTCCGGCATTTTAATTTTCAAGAGTAAAATGTTTTTATATGTTTGTTTTTTTTATGTGTCCTACATTTTAGAATTCAAATTCACGCGTCCCGAGTTTTCCAATTAATAAACTAATGGCTAATTATCGACAGACCTCGCGAGTTGAATTTATCATCCGTGGAATTACAGCAAGCGCCTTCCCATTAGAGAAGTCTTCAATATATCTTTCCCCTGAAAATGGATACGTATGATAAATTAATACTCAAACTGTGTTCTCAAATGAGAACGGCTCTAACGCGATATGAAATTCGTAAGGTAATGTTGCGTCGTTAGTAACTGTCCGTCTGATTCGAACGTGATAATAATATAGACTTCAAGGCAAGTCTGTTTAATAATACCGCCGTGATCTCCTCGATGTGAAAATAATTGATGCGACCCGCAGGGAATTAGGGTAGAAGGTGACGTTAATAGGTCAGTCATAATAATCTCGGTTTAGGGTAATCTTCGTAAACTTTTGGGGGTGAGATAACATGGGTTCAGAGAGAGGTTTGCTTTTCGAGGTTTACCGAGAGACAGAGAAAGAGAAAGGAAGAAAGAGGGAGAGAGAGAGAGAGAGAGAAAGCACGTCGCAGCTTAATGATGTCTCATGCCGTATGTACGTAATTAATACAACTTGACTAGGAACGGATTTAAGAGACATCCGAAAGCAAGCTCCTACCCTTCATTGAGAAGTTCACTTCAAACTAGAACTTTTGCATCAGAGTGTGCGAGACTGAGTTATCCGTCGACGAAAAGTAATTAATTTCAATCATGCATCTCTTCGCACACGATTGTGTATACTTTATTATTTTATTTTGCTAAAAAAAAAGGTCTCTCTCTCTCTCAACAACGAACTGTCCAACTTGCCCATCGAGCCGCTTCTGTTCTATCCCCGGGTCATGGTTTTAGTGCGATATAACGCCGAGTAAACGTGGAAGTTCTTGCACGTTTGGAAGTCCCGAAATGGTTTAACGTAATATTAATCGTGCTTTCCGGCGATCAATCATAAAGCAGACATTTAATATCTCAACACAAAAGCGCGATCTGTGTATGTGTGTGTGTTGCGAGAACGAGATTTTAATTAAGTAATTTTTTTCTCTGTGCAGCATCGTTTCCTCGATATATACGAAATTACATGAAAACGTGAACGCCATATATAAGTATGAATGCGCGAAATATGTCGATATAACATCCACTTATAATAAATGCGCGAATAATCTTCGTTTAAAAACTCCGTTGGAGAAATCAAGCAGCTTTCTTCTAAGGCTGACAGCGCCTTCAATTAACCTTCGTTAAAGTCAAAAGGTCTATCTGCTGCTTCGATGGTAGGACGAGATTACCGAGCAAATCTCGGAAGATGAGAAGAGAGTGAGAATAAGAAAGAGAGAGAGAGACAGAAAGAAGCCCGACGCAGCTCTAGAATAAGAGAGGAAGAAGAGCTCGCCTCCTACAACTAATTACTTCAAATTTTCCTCACGTATTCGTCAGATAATCATAACTCATTAGAAAATTAATTCCGCGGGATTTTTTTTTCGCAAAGCGTCGGTAATATGAAAACTTTCACGGCGTTACGGTGGCCCGGCGCAGCGCCTTTAATTAACGCTCGAGTCGAAAGAATTCTTCCTCGCGCTTTCGCGCTTTCGTTGGGATGACATTAACGTTAAGATCGCCGTATTACGGTCGCGCGGAGCGAGGAGGAACGACGAGTGTATAAGCGCGTAGGACGAAAAAGCGACATCGAGTACTGGGACAGAAGTGGCGAGTGAGTGCAAGCCACTATAGCCTACTTCGTGTTCCTTGCCCCGCTAGAGGTTATGCATCCAATTTCATTTTCCATTTCAACTTTTCTCATCTCTAGAAACGCGCGTATCTCCGCGCGAGAACGGCGCGCGCGGGGAAAGAAGATAAACACAGTTACCCGTAATATTCAATCATTAAATCCGTAAATTTCGATCGAGTAAAATAGCTCCGGGAAAGGCGCAGGAAAGGCGAGGACAAATGATAAGCTGAAAGAACTCGGGGTTCGGGGTCAGATAAAGGAAGATTTAAGCGGCAAGGGACACATCTCTGCTAACACAATCAGAACTTATGTCGAACATTTAGTTTTCGGGAAAACGATGAGAAAAAGAGAGAGAAAAAATGGAGAGAGAAAAAGAAAAAAAATTGCGCGACGTCGACTCATTGTTTTAATCGACCTTAGATATTGAAATTTTAAAATGGAGCGCGCGCATGTGTGCGGGAAATACGGCGCTTGCATTGATCCCGTTCCTTGTCTACATATGCTCGTAAAGATTGAATTAATTCTGCGAGTAATTGGAAAATAAATTTTTCTTCGTGCTTTATGTGTAACAGCCTCTTTTTATTCTGTTTAACTTTCGTTATTATTGTTCAATTATTATTTTTGTTCTTTGTCTGCGCAAAGATTTATAAAGCGCGCGTTACAAAGTTACAGAACAGAAACGAGCAGGTCAGGAAAAATTGCGAAGACTGTGTGTCGAGTCAATATACATCCCGCGAACGAAATTATTGTCGGAAAGTTGATGCGTGCTCGCCAGCGCCGCGATATCGTCGCGCTGTTAATATTCATAAAACGGTCTAGCTCGGGCGTGCTGTGTTTCATTTCGAATCATTCCGCCACCCGGTGCATAATGAAAATAAAATCTCTTGTTTAAATTCACCAGAATTATTACGAAACGCCGCGCTGTCACATCGCGGAAAAATACGGTCGCGGGTTATGACAGACATCTGCGCGCAAACGTCAACGGAGAGGGAGGAGGGAAAAAAACGCAAAAGATATTTCTGCGTCAGTTTCCGCGTGCTCTCTCTCTCTCTCTCTTCTTTTTTTTGACAAAATGTGAAAACTTAAAGGCGCGTTCACGCTGCAAGAGAGAAACGAATCAAACACAAGTGAATAAACGCGGCACACAACTATCACGTTGACGGAAATGTTGTTGGATCTCACGTTACGTCTTGTAAGAAACGTCACGATTCGAAATTTCGCGAATTATTCAAAACTGGAATAGAGCGACATGACAAAAAGAGCGCGATGTCCGCCCAACGACGTGCGTGGTTTATTTTTCTAAATAAGATCACGAACACTAAGATAAACTCGATGATGAGAGTCTCTGAGTTTCGCAATTTCGTAAATGCCGATTCATGTGGCGTATGTGATTCGAAACGAAAATTGTCGGTCGCGAATCGATAGTAACGCGTTGCAATTTGCCAAGACGTTCTACTAAATTCACAGAGAGTTTGTTTCTTTATTAGATAAAGATTTTTATCTGATTTATACAACCGTTCTCTCAGCGCGAATCCTAATGTCATCTTTCTTTAACGAAAATGTTATCAGTTTTTCAATTTTCTAAAATAAAATCCAATATACGTAATTCTCGATTATTGATAGGAAGTATCATAAATTACAGTACGATTTGTATGTATGTAAAAACATATATCGCGGAATAGCATTAGAGCGAAATTCTAACTTCGCTAATGTCTATTCATAAGACGTACGTGAGATGAAATCCAATAGGATATTCTCTGTCCACCATTCGCTTCGATATTGATGGGATGCAATTCTCTTTGGGGAAATAGCAATTTCCTTTCATTTCAGCGCAGCGAAATAGTTAAAGTTTTTACCCGCCCATACAATGCGATACGCAATTTTATAATATTGCGTTGCAATGCTTGCAACATTTTTTTTTTATCGATTCTCTTTAAAAATTCTATTTTGTCGATCGGACACCCTGAGCTGATTTTCATCAATTTGCGGCAATCGTAATACAAGCACCGCTTTTCGAAATAAGTAATTTCATAAATAGCGCGCTCTAAAATGTATGCGAGTTGGAATTGGATGAAATTATCCGTTTCGATGGATAATGATCTAACCTGAAAATGTCGATGATAATGAGATGGAAATTTGAAACAATCCGCAATAGAACTTAATCAACGTCCAATTTTCACCGCCAGCGTAAATTCGCGTCTATTTCGTATTCACGGCTTTATTACACAGATTAAACAGCCAAATAAATCTGTCACTTTTCCGCATTTAGGAAGAGAATCCCGAAAGTTCCGGACAACAATTGTAAATTGCGATTTCAGATCCTCTCTCTCTCTCTCTCTGTGTGTGTGTGTGTGTGTGTGTGTGTGTGTGTGTGTGTGTGTGTGAGAATTATGTGCAAATTAAGTGTTTTTGTAGTACCTCTACTAGTACCTCTTTCATTTCATTTTGCATGTATACATTATATTGCACGTGCGTTTATTATCGTTAGATTACGTTACAATGTAAACCGGTAGTGCAAGCAAATAATTCCCTTCATCTAGCGGTTCATTTCTACCGACGGAACTTCGTTCATGAAGCAACATCTAGCTACAGCGTGTTGCCGACGTAACGTTACGTTTGACCTGGTTTCAACTGACTTGGAGTTAATTGCGTTTACGTGTAAGCGAGTCGGTCTCGAAATGAGCGGCAGACAGCGGCGTCGTTTTTACGTGTCAACGGATACGTCTTAATGTTCTGTGAAATCCGTTGCCATTCAATAACGCTCAATTAATTCTATCGATATTGAGTCATTAAACAAAATCATTTCGTTTTTTGATGAGCTGTTGCATATTAGATCGCATTGTACACAAAATTGTTTCAGGAATACTCATACTCTCTCCCTGTTAAGTTTTTATTCTAATTTTGTTGAACAAAGTCAATATATAAATAAAATTTGCACTTTCTGCTACAGATATATATATGTACTCTTTTGTTGTATTATTCATACATATATGTCTTGAATACACTCGTAATATCAAAAGAACGAGTATTTTATTTAGCATCGCGCCGTGCCGCAACGGCGAATAAAATTGGAGAAAATCCGCAATATTGGACACGCGATGGCAAGTCATGATTCGCTTCTATCCTCCCCTCCTTTATGACGCCACTCACGTCGCACGCGCGACAGGATTCCTGATGCACCCGCGCGGTCCAGAACTGTTTTCGCAGCAGATACCGGGCCGGAAGGTGGTGCGCATCGTGCCCATTGTGGAGGCAACATCGACGTCGGTCTGATATTCTCTGCCGGGAGGCGGCACGAACCTATCGGAGCAATTAAACTACCAAGCACAGACAGGGGGTAGTTGCGATGTCACGAGCATAACGGCGGCCATTAAGATAACGTGGCCGGGGGTGATTAGCCTGCCTAATTACTGCGAGACGTTGTTGGCCCGCCTCGACTATCGTCCGTGTTTCTGCGTTTCTCTTCACAACGGGGGTGGTAGCCTGTCCCGCGCGAATCTGATCTCTCGCAACATTCTCAGTGAGATTTGCTCGGCCGAGAATTAAGCGAAGAGGTAAAGTACACTCTCTCCTCCGAGACTCTTTACCGATAATCTGTGTCGCGCGTTATGGATTTTGAAAACATTTTTGAGAAAACACACGCAGCGAAGAAACACGCTGCTGCTGAAGGTGATGCATCTTCCATGATTTTCTTGAAGAGCCGTTGTTAACTTCCGCGTGGCATTAAAACGCTCGGATATGATAATACTACGATGAAGTATTCAATTCAATATTTTCCCGGCGAGAATCTCTCGCGGAGGTTTCGCTTCTGCGTTATTTGCATCAATCCTTTAAAGCGACGGAGATGGAACGGAATCTACGTCGGGCAAGAATTACGGTTATATCTTTACCGGCGTGCGTTATTTATATTACATGAGATTTCATATCCCGGAGCTCGCTGCGCATTATTTGAGAGATACGTATTTACCGAGTCGATATTTTTCATAAATACGCTCCGCGTTTTATGATAAGCGCGCGAATATTTTTTACGGCCAATGAGCGCGCGCGCGTTTGATCGAGATAAAAGTTGTCGATAAATTAAAAACTTTTACGTCGGCGTTAGTACACTGTGCGTTATATTAAAAAGCGAAGAATGTAAAAATTATATACAAATAATACAGGTATATCTCCGCCGAGTGGCCGCGTGTATGTTTTAAATATCAACTTGATTTCAGTAACGCGTAAATGCAACATTTGCATCAAGAATTATCAGATATTCAAGAATTTCGCGCGAACGGTGCGAAATCCAAATGACAGGGTGCACAATTTTATCAACGATTAATGGCTTTAATCAGCTTACGGGCGGTGGCGCGGTAACAATACAATTTAATAAATTAGCAAGAGAGTAGGGAGAAGAGAGAGAGAGAGAGAGAGAGAGAGAGAGAGGCGCCGACGATTTTTCAATTACAATTTGCCGATTTTATCGCGCGACGCCGCTCGTAACTTTTGGGAATCGATGCTATCGCATGGAAACGACTGCAAAGCACGGTTGTCTGCAATTTTGTCCGTAGACAGAGACGGAAAAAGAGGACGAAGGGGGAGGGGGAAGTATGTGCTGCGGGAGATCGCGCGCGAAGAGAGATTGTGTGACGGCGGACAAGAGAGAAAATGAGGCAGAGAGCAAAGCCGACAATTCCACGAAATTACGAACAGGTCGGTCGCTACGTCATGCGGCCAATTAATTACACTTTACAATCGGCGACAGTTATTCATTGATAGACGGCCGGTTAATTAATCGAAGTGGGCAAACAATTAGCATCTGGAGCACGAGCTCGTATCGAGAGCTCCAACGAGGAGCCATCGCTCACGTCGCGTCGCTACGGCAATTCGGCACGATGTGTAAATTAATTAACCGGAAAAGTCAACCGGCTAGTGTAGATGTTCGTTCTAGCCTTCGCCGTTGGACATCGGGCGTTAAGCAATCAATTCCCGGGGGAATTCAATCCGTCTATGTTTCTTTCCTCGAAAACGAATAAAAGCAAGACGAAACCGGCGGGGCGATTAGTTAACGGGAATTCGATATCGTTCGACACTTCCGCGCCTGTAACGTACGTTTGACGCGACGCGATATCATCGCGTAAACGCTTACGATTTCATTACGTCCGAGATTCCGCGAGCGATTTCTCTTTGCAGCAAAAGCCTGACTGTAATTTCGACCACGCTTGCGCGCGAATCATCACTTGGGGAAGAGCGAAGACCTCTGACGTTTCTCCTAAAGCTACCGGTAGTAACTAATGCTGTATTATCACCGCGCTCCGGAGATAAGTCAGCATTAATTATTGACGATAACGCGGTAAACTAATCCCCGACAGTATTAATTATGCTAATCATTATGCTAATGATTACACGACCAGCACTTAGCCACTTCATACATGTATGCATGAGTCACCGGCAAGTATAACCATACTTAATTATTTGATCGCATAATCATTGTCTTCGGAAGACCGGTGCATAATTGTTGGAAAATTCTTTGCCAAGTAATTAGAAGCTTGCCTCGCGCGCGCGCGCGTAAAGCACTTTCTAAAACAGAATCCACATTAGCGAGCCGCATTAACGAAACTTAAGTATTACTCGTTGCGTTATTTCCGCCGCGCTGTTGCTGCTTGTTACCGCGGTATTATGCCGCGCTGATTGCTGATACTTCATCGCTCATTGCGTTTACGTTAAACTAGCGCAGGAAGCCACGTGCATATATATATATATATATAATACACTAAAATATTCTCTTCGAGGAACTTCGATTCGGAATTTGAGAGAGAGAGAGAGAGAGATACGGTTTCCTTCACGAGCGAAATTTTCATTTAATCTCACACACGCGCGCGAGTTGTCTCCGACACGTACGAGCGGAGCGAAGTCGTCGTTGGCAGTTGGAAGAGCACACGCGTCAGCAATTCCGCCCTGAATATTTGGTAATTTTAGCGTTTCTCGAGCGGACGCGCGAGACACACGCAAAGTACCGAGAATGCGAGAGAGAGAGAGAGAGAGAGAGAGAGAGAGAGAGAGAGCCGAGACGCGAAAGAGACAGCAGTCCAGCAAGCTGGGAATGATGTAATTACGTAGTTAGCGGGACCTCACGTAACGGCTTGACATCTGTCTTCTGCCTCGAGAGTCGTTCTAACCGGGCATCTGCCGGTGTCGCCCACTTCGTGTTTCAAGGAGCATTTTTCATCCGGCCGGATAGCCGGGCGCCTCGTTATTTCCTGAAAAGATTAGAGCAAGAGCGGTTCGGTACAAAGAGAGGGAGTCGCGACTGGAGAAGGAAGCGGGCGATGAAGAGAAAAGATAAGATCGTCGGTCGCGGCGCTAATTACGTGGCGATCATCACAACCGGTCAATGTTACACGCGGTAGCGATCATCTCGCTTTATCGTGCGCATTTAGTCCGGATTTTGTCGAGCGGTTTATAACCGTAAATTGATTTTCCCGGACGTTTCCCGCCAATTGTTCCGGATTATAGCGAACGGAATTTTCAAGGGATTTCCGCGGGAAAGAGAGTGAGAGAGAGCACCGGCTACGCGCGCTGGTTGGTGGATTATCGATTTCCGGACCGTGTTATTTGCCGCTCGATACACACGGCCCGGATGTATCCTTGTGTCTTTGTCTTTCTTTCTTCCTTTCTTCCTTTCTTTTCCTCTTCAAAAAATTACAGTTCTGCAGTTGTAAGAGTATATATATATATATATATATATGTACTGTAAAGACGCGAGCGCAACATAAAACTAAGGGTGGTTCTTTATCCCGTGGCTGCGTATAAATCTGCCGGACGATCGTGGAGTAAAAGCGTTTTCGATAGCCGTTCAATATCTAAATACGACGGGACAGCGATCGATCGCTTTTCCTCTTAGAATGAAGTGCCACCAGCGAACATTTATCTTCGAAGTCGGGCGGTTAGTGCAAAAATTAGCTTCTCGCCGTGGTGGCGCAAGAAAATAGTGGCAAGGATGTCGGATCTGCATAATCTTGAAGGAGTTTCTGTGTCGGTAAGAAGAAAACGAGAAGAAAGAAGAAGAAGAAGAAGAAGAAGAAGAAGAAGAAGAAGAAGAAGAAGAAGAAGAAGAAGACGACGACGACGACGACGACGACGAAAGAGCGAGAGGAAGAGCCCTGGAGAAGAGGCGAAGACGATGATAAAGAAGAAGACCAGACGTGCAGGGACAAAACGAGCAACGCGAGAAGATGGGAAACGCCCGAGAAGTCTAATCCACATTCATCAGGCTTATAAAACACCGGGAGAAGCTCCAGGAAGGAGATACCTACCTACCTCACCTCCGTCGGCTGCCACGTACTCCACCGACGGCGCGGCGAGAATAAACTCTGCCTCTGAACTCCGGTAACATCATTACAGTTGGAGACGAGTTACAAGAAGAAGAAGAGCGTGCAAGAGGAAAGCTCCTCTTCTATCTTTCCTTCTCTCATTTTCTTTTTTCCTCTCTCTCTTTCTCTCCTTCTTACATTTTCATCGACATTCATATTAAAGAACCGAGCGCGATAACGAACTTTATTTAGGGCAAGTGCAACTGTGTCTGGCAGTCTAATCAGCATTCATTCACTCGATTGTGAAACCCGAAACGGGGGAAACTCGAAAGATTACATTTCATATTCCCGTTCTGAGAACTTCGTGTAATGTGTAAATCATACGTGGCTCCGTTTTCCATTTGCTCGTTATTGTGCGAATATTTGGCAGACAGAGAAGAAAGGCATCTCATTTAATTTTCGTCAAGAAGTATCGTACAAGAGACGCCCAAATGTAACGAATAAATAAATAATATTCTAATTATATCGTTTCATCTTTCTCTTAGTTACGAGAATCTTTTGGAGAAACGTGTCTCCTTCTCCCCTTCGTCACACACACGCGAAATTATATCGCTATCATCCCTCGTCGTATCGGGGATATGAACGTCGTGCGAGATCGTTAAGCTTTTGTCCGGGCATCCCTCCGTTAGCAGTTCGTTTTCGGTGATGTCCAGCAACGCACAAGGGGGACAGCTCGTCGAAGCCGACACCGAAGCTCGTTTCTGCAGCTAACTGTACGCGACGCGACGTCACGTAGCGGGATACTTTACGGACGAACGGCGGAAACGGGACGGAGAACGGGGATGGACTCGGCGACGAGGCTCGGAATTAGCCAGCTAGCGACGGTACTTTCATCGTGATCTCGATGGGGTGGAAACGACTCTTCGGAGGAGAGACGACGGCGACAACGACGACGACGACGACGACGACGATAGCGCCGGATGCGTCCTGGCGCGGTAGTCAGGTGCCGCGTACGTGACGTCTCTTTTTGCGACACCCTGCATCCGCGCCGAGCAAAAGTTTTCCTTATTGCCGCTGCAACTCTCTCTCTCTCTCTCTCTCTCTCTCTCTCTCTTTTTGTCGTCTTATCGATCAGTTTCCGTGCACTTTATTCCTCGCACGTTGATACATTTCCTTTTTCTTCCTTTTCTACCTCTTTCCTCTTTCTCGCTATCGCGGAGATTAATGTATCTAGAGGACTGTCATAGAAAGTTGAACGTCGATGGTGATTATATCGCCGCGAAAAAAAAAAACAAAAAGTTACAAAACTTTTACGTATCGCGGCGTTCTTGAATTGCGTTCTCTCATTACCAGTGAGTTTTTCTTCTTTTTTTTTTTTTATACGCTCAATCGTAACGTTTTCGTTTTACAACGCTGAGATAATTGACAAATTCGATCGCAAAATGTAGAAAGTTTTACAGATAAATAACTTGCTCATTTTCTATGCTCTTTCCTGAAATATGCTTCTCCAGAAGGATTTATGGTATTAATTAAGCTTAATTGAAAATCCAAGTCTTCTGTGAAGTTTCTCGGGCAAATAAAAGAATATTTTTCTTCGCGCTTCTCTCGCACTTTTTGTTTGCGAAACGGCTTTCAAGAACTCCATGAAATGTAACCAAATTCGTAAAACTGAAGAAGACCCGTTGACCTAGTTTTACACGCGAACGTACCGACGCGTCGCGACGGCTCTGATTGATGGCATCGGGCGGGATGTTTTTCCAAAATTTCTTTTTTAAATTACTGCAACTTCTCTCGAGCACAAACTGCAAAGAAGAAGTAAATTCTGCCATCCTCTCTCGGCTCATTTGCTTCGCGATAACTCGACGACGAACTCGAACGCTTTTAACGAATCTCCCCATTTCTCGATATTCGATTCTATTTTTTTCTCTTCCCGTAGCGACGTAAAATTACGTCTTGAATTAAGAATCACTGCATCCGAGCGCTGTAACTTGGGTATCGCTCTCCGTTCGTTCTGACATTCACAGATATATGAGAATTACATTGATCGTATGCGATACCCAATCTCCTTCTTCTCACTTTCTCTCTCTCTCTCTCTCTCTCTTTCTCACTCTCTCAATAAATCACGACGTTAGACAGGCATTGGCGGAAGCCGAGGAAATGCATAGTCCGCGAGAGCGATCGACTTTTTATCGTCGTTATTTTCCCCAGGTCGACCTTTAGCCCAGACTCCCTCGCCACCCTTATTTCTCGGCCACTTCTGATCTTCCGCAGTGCTAAAGGAGCGTCCACGAACTTAGCATGGTGTAATAATTTCCGCGGGTAGATCGAAACTTTGAGCAATTCCGCTTTCCATTAGAGGGTGACGCTTCTCCGAAACTTTCTACCTCTTTTTTCCCTCTCTCTTTCTCTCTCTCTCTCTCTCTCTCTCTCTCGTGGGAAAAGAAAAAACAGCGCGGGAAAATCGGGAGGGATGCATTGTCTACGCGAAGGTACCAGCAGGGAGAGAAATCGTACGTCGCGCGTGCTAACCAAATTCACCGCAGTTAAAAAATTCCCTCGGCTGCTGCTCGTCCCACGGTATCATCGTTATTAGAACAGTCGCTGGGAGGCGTCGACTGAGTTACGGCGCAATTATGCCGCGGAGTAATACTCGTACGTCAGTACGAAATGGTCCAGCAGCGGTGGTCCCCTTCGCTCGTGCACTATCCTCGGAGCAGGTTTCAGATAAATGGGCTGGCTCCTCGGTCCGGTAACGTTCTTACACAAGATCGCCGGAACATGAATTCACTTTTTTCTTTCTTTTCTTTCTTTCGCATTTGCGGAAACGATGTTTTCATTCGTGACCGCCAATAAACATTCACGTCCAAATACGCTAAGTAATCTCTCTCTCTCCCGCGTGTTTTTAAAAGCGTCCGGAAAATAAGATGTTCCACAAACTTTTCACGAAACTTCGAAAACGGGTATTTCTCTAATTTGTGGCTTTCTTTTAAAGAAATTTACGGACAATTCGCAAGCGGGCGAATTAAATTAGCAATATCAGATTATTGCTCCGCGATAATTTAGCGCAATCGTCTGGAATTTATTGCTTGATCAATCAAAATAAACAAGTTGGAAATTGAGAGAAAAAAAAACAGTCCCGTTTATGATCATTCGGTGAGCGAAGTCTCGGTCGCCTTGCGGCCGTGTCTTTCGCTTTCTGCACTTACTTAGCCGTTAAAGAGGATATAAACTCGGCAAGGAGCGCGCTCGATGAATAAGTCATCGAGCCGCGGTATCAAAGGCAAGCGCGTGTGTACCATCAATCGATTGAAGTGATCGAGAGCAGCCGCGCGTAAGAGAGAACCTTTTTCCAACGAATAATATTGCTTTCGAAGGAATCGATGACGCGAATACTCTGTATTTTCGTTCCATTATGCTGTGACGCACGATTGCAATTTCTTCAAGTTCTTAACGAGAAGGAGAGGGCGTCTATATACCGCGCGCACTTGCGGTGCATACCGTGTTCGGCTTGAAGTGCGCGCGAATGTAAAACTCTCGCGAAGAGGAGGAAAACGGATCGTGCCTACGTCAATGAGAAATTTCATCCAATTACGACGAATGAAGGAAATGGAATTTACTTTCGCGTTTTCTCTTCGAAGCATTCGGCCGTTCGGAGCGTAGCCTAAAGCGAACGTCAACACCGCGCCACTACGGATATCTCGAAATCCATTGTTTTCACCTCCTTTCTTTCTTCTCTTCCTCTCGGACACAATACTTTCTTTCCTGGCCGACCGCGTCTTATTGTTGCAATCCGCGGGACTTATCTCTTTGCACGTTTCACTCGAGACTATCAACTCGCCAAATGAATCTCCCCGAAGTCGAAAGGTGTAACCAATTTAAACTTCGCGAGCTGGCAGCGCGAGCAAGCATTGTCTATATATGCCGCCTGTATCGGGAACTTTTTCAATTTCCAGCCGGACTTGTAATAAAGCGGGCATATATATATATATGGTATTGCATAAAAAGGGAGCAGCTTCCGATGACCTTGAGCTTGACATATTGTGTCAAGCTCATGCCTCCGAGTAAGAATCTGAAGTTTTATCCGGCGGTCTTTGTTTGTTAAAGAGTTATTTTCGAAAACAGTTTCACCAAGACGACATCGTTTTTCGACACCGTGTACATTTCAGAAGCAAGTGTATAATGTTTATATACAAAAATATCTGTGTTATGTGTATGCGTGGAGACAGTGTGTTCCGCCCTTCCTCCAGGAGGGCTCTCCACTATCAAAAAACTAGACACATAGGTTTGAATTGAACCTCGCTTTGCGCGGAAAGTCGTAAACCTATGTGATATCTTGCTACAATAAGCGACGATCTAAACCGAGGTAAAGTTTATGGATTTATAACTTTCTACGCAAAGCGAGGTTCAATTCAAACCTATGTGTCTAGTTTTTTGATAGTGAAGCCTCTCCGTAGGAGGGAGGGCGGACCACCCACTGCTTCCACGTATACATTTTCACGCAAAGCGAAATTTCGCACAAATATATACAAACAAAATATTAGGTAAAGTTATCTGCTTTACTGTCTGACACGTATTGACAAGCCGTACATGATAGTCAGCGATGATCAAAACAAAGATAATGTTGATACAAGGTCGTACGTAGGTAGGTATGTACTGCTCTATGATAGGAACAAAATATTTTCTCTTTCAATGTACGTGGTGTCCAAAAATGAAGGAAAATTTGTAAAACTTTTTTTGATAATAACTTTTTAACCAATAATAACCGCCGGATAAAATCTTCACAACGACACTCAAGGCCATGTCCATGATACCATATGTCAAGCTCATGGTTATCGGAAGCTTTCATTTTATGCAATTTTGCCATATATATATATGTACATACACGCATTCTTCTCTCGCGAACAAGTTCTCCTTTGTTCTTGTAATAAACTTCGTTCATACGTACTTCACGCGAGAACACACTTAGAGATAATCGGTAAATTATTTCGGCAAGAAACGCGCCGCTGCGGAAGCGAGGAAAACGGGAGGGGGGAATCATCCTTTACGGCGAGTTGAAACGTTTCATTACTTCGCCGCGTAACGAGCTCCCAAAGTCACGGCGTAAGAGAAATCCACGTCGAAAACTAGACGCCTACTGGGACTACGCCCCAAGTTTTACTGCGAAAAGTTCGCCGCAGGCGAGCGCGCGCCGCATAGAATGACGAAGAAGCGAGGCTCGTACGCCCGCGGCAAGTTGTTATCGCTATCACGGCTAGATAACTCTCTGAAGTGCATTCGAGTGATCCTCGTCGAGGAGGATCGCGCGCAGCGGTCGTCGAGAAGGTTCGCTGCAGAATCCGCCTAGCCCCCTGCGCTGGCAGTGATCTATCACGCGACACTTCGCCGTGTTTAGATAAAGTCTTTCCTCAAGACTTTCCGTTCCTTCTTCAATACGGACGAGAGAAACACACTCTGACTCTTACCACATTTTACATCTTCTTGCTATCCGTTTCCGAGCGAAAAACGACGGCGAAGAGCTGATGAGTGCTAACGTAAAACAAACTCAAGGAAGATCGATCGAGAACAAATCGCCGCGCATAGCCAAGTATCTGGATTATTATAAGAATTTAGAAAATTAAAAAAAACTATTTTTCTTCTACAAGACCAAAGTTACCAGAGTCAGAACGTTCAGTGTTATTTAATTTGAGTTATATATATAAAATAATCTAATTGACATTATTAATATTAATACAACAATGAATCACAAAGAAATGTCCAGTATTATATTACATAACATCCCTGAAAAAGCGCTCTTCGTAAATTGATGTTTAATTTTTATATTGCTGCGCAATGTACAGAACTATCATGACATGCATTTTTTCCATCATTTATTTTCTCCACGTTGGCATAAAAATTTTTTATATTGAAATAAATAACAACCTATATAAAATATAAAAATTTTTATCAACGCAGGAGAAGTGAATGATGAAAAAAAGGTATGTGTCGCGACAGTTCTGTACTGTGTATGTATTTTTTACACATTATATTATTATATATTTTGCAAGTTTAATTACCTAGTATATATTTTGTAAACGAGCGAAGTGGAACAAGAATAATCCATGTTCCTGCTCACAAGTCGAATTGCATCTTAATGTAAGGTAACGTAACGATATGATTTACGGACGGCACGCTCGGCCCCGGTGCACGCGCGCATAACTTATCGGAACACGTAGCGCCAGAAATCTCGAAAGTTGTTCCGCGCGCGTTTCGCGGGAAGGTTGATAAATTAGGGAGATTATCAGGAACAGGCTGTTGCTAAGAACTGTTTGTTGATAAACGTGCTCGCGAGACGCTGGGCGTGCTCAGCTTAGCCGGGAGGGCCGCGTCTTAAGCCGCGTGATCGTAATGGTAAGCCGTAAGCACGTACGTAACGTAAGTCGTAACATAAGGCCCTGCTGCGGCGACGGAAGTATGCGCGGTCTCACACCGCGCTACGTGCTTACGGCTTCTCATTATAACCGCGGCGGTTTCTCCGTATTCTCGCTCCCCGAGGATTGTTTTGCCGAAATTACAAAAGTGTCGTTAGCGACGTTCCGCGAATTACCGCGCGCAAAACGTGAAACGACGGTGCGTTAACAAATGGCGATACCTCGGCGCGTTTTTCGCTCTCCATGAGTTTCCGTCCGTTTGCGGATCCCCTCGCTCTAAACCGACAGCCATTTACGCGGCTGATAGATGCGAGGAAGTTCTCC
The DNA here is from genome assembly GCA_014825475.1 of Pseudomyrmex flavicornis. Lineage (NCBI taxonomy): Eukaryota > Metazoa > Arthropoda > Insecta > Hymenoptera > Formicidae > Pseudomyrmex > Pseudomyrmex flavicornis. The sequence continues at coordinate 52,364 of QVNW01000484.1, forward strand.
CACGGAACGAGATGTATATTCGAAGAAGAAGCGAGAAGAAGCGCGAGGATATTTATCTTCTGAATATTATTTCGCAACGGTATATTAATTCTCGATAGGTGTATTATTCATTTCTCTCGATCGTAGCGGAGTGACATATCAGGCGTACGTAACGAAAATGCAAATGAGCGAAGCATCAGACGCTCGTCGATTGAGAACATCCATTAGTGCGCTCCTCCATAATGACACATCTTACCTACGATAGTATGATCGAACTCACATCACACAATTCGGCGCTTCTCTCACGCCGGATTCGAAATCGCGAGACGAATTGCGAAGTGCTCCACAAAAGCGGTATATATATCGCACGTAATACCAACGGCGGAGCCACAAAGTCGACCGCCCTCTAAGCCACGAGACTCTTAAGCTTCCGCGACTGATGAAGATTTCCCGATATATCCGATAAAGCTAACCCCTGGCCTTTTACGCCCACGTCGCTGCAGTAACACACACATCACGGAGTCGCGGAAGTTTTACCCCCGGGACGGCGAGAGAGCTTTGCGAGCTGGAAAACTCGCCTCGCCTAATCACGCGGTCCGGAAAGGGTGCGACGACGACGACGACGACGACGACGACGACGACGACGATGGCGGCAGAGCTCAAGGAGTTGTTGGCGGCAATATTAACTTTGATATTGGACGGCGTTAAGAAGAAACATAGCCAATAACTTCTCGGCCGAAGTGGTCTCGATTCAGAGAACCCGCGCAGTGCTCTTTCGCCACGAAGCAACACACACCCTCACACCCCTCCGCTCTAGCGCTCTTCAATAATCGTCGCGACACATTACAATAAGAGCAACTGCGAACCTCCGTTTTCCGTTCGCTATTTCACCACGAGCTTCTGATATCGCGTGCGTAACGCACCCACCGTGCGCGTGTGTTCGTGCCGATATTGAACTCCCGGTGCAACTCCCGCGCATATTGCAGCTATTCCGTCCATTTCTTCGAGTTCTCCTCGTGACCCGTTGTCGCGTTTGGAATTCACGCTTAGGTGCCCTTTTAATTTCTGCGCCGTTCTCCGTTCTTCGTGCCCGAGAAATTCCGTCGTTGTTCTTTGTTTTTTTTTTGTTTTTTTTTTTTACAAATAAAACCGAACAAATATCGCAAAAAGCTACTTGTCTGATCATAAATAGTACGTATGTATTTTTTCTACACATGTATAAAGTCCGTAAAGATAAATCTGCATGAACACACGTGATGTCACACGTGAGCGCGACACGTCCGTGCGAATAAAAAAATCCGCGGGTCAATCGTTACTTGCGTCGAAAAGATAGCATCTCGTAAGAGATCTACTCGTCGATCTATATTAGTCGAGATTACGGTCATATCGACGCTTCCATTCGAAATCTCATCAATAGTAATTCCGTCACTCAAAGATCGTTAATTAACGGAGCACTTCGGATTCACAGATATTCGTTCCGATTTTACATCACCCAGCGCATCACGGACTTTGACGTATCGCGTTCGAGATCGCGTTTCAACACTCGCGATCCAATTTCGGTCCGAGATTTTTCCGCGAAATTGACAACCAACAATTTAAAAAAAAAAAACTCTTCTTTGATAAGTAGCAAAGAAAAATTGATAGCGTTCAAGAAGAGAAACGGAGAAAATTCGAGCGGGAGTTTCCGCGGCTTTTCGGCGCCGCCGCCCGTTGAACGCACGGCACGCGGAGGAATCGCGCGCAGTCATCGATCCAGAAAAACGAAATCTTCTCCGCGATTCCAAAGCATACGACCTCTACTTTTTCTCGGGCACGTAATTATGTGAAACAATACGAGAGAAAGAGAGAAAGAGGGAGGGAGTAGAAAAAGAGAAGCAACACGCGCGGGGCATAGGTATATTGAAAAATTCCAAAGGCTCTTTTCCCGTCCTCCGCCCCGGCTCGTCGTTTCACGAGCAACCGCCGCTCCCGCTCACCTTCCTTGCCGGTGATTCCCTCCCCCTCACGACAGAGATTGATGCGGGGAATGCAATTTTCTCAGGCTCTGGCGCGTTTATCCTCTGGTGCACCTTTACCGTACGTCCCGACGATCTCACCCGCGCCAACTTGCGCATTTGTATTAATACGATCGGGGTGGATTCGAGAGGAAATTCTTCGGGCTCGCAGAATTCTAAGTTCACGGAAGTGCGCCGGCAATCCTATTATCTCCGAGGTAAAATCCGAGGCCGCGAGATGGAACCGGACCATCGTACGGGATCGGCAATATCGACTAGGCTGACCGGACGAGCGTAAAAAGTGCTCGCGAAGAAAGCAAGCTGAATTGCGGCTGGAATGATGAACAATGCGGCTTTTCTTTTGACGTCAATGCAGCATTTCCATTGCGGAGCGGTCGCCGAGAAATTTCATTCCGTTTGTTATTTTTCCATATAGTTGCCAGACGCATGCACAGTCGCAAGCACAGGTCAAACACGCGGCCGTATCACGACATGTATCACTGATATTTTTTCTTGTATTTCCATTATGGAACTTACATTTCAGCTGTCTGATGTAAAAGACTTTGATCGCGGAACATATCGAACATCTATTATATTGTTACCGTCACACAAAACATTAATTTCTCTCTTCGCAAAAAGTTAAAGATTATAATTTCTTCTTTGTAAAATCAGAAATACAATTGTCAATGTAGAAATCTCGTCGAGTTTCTTCATATCGTAGTTTTTTATTATTTTTTATTTCATTAACTTCAAATATTTTGTCTGCAATATTCACCTGAGATTCCTCGCGTTGCGCGACAACACGTGTGCGCATTTTCGGCACAGTAGGTCAGCCGCCGCCGCTACATGCTCGTGCGCAAAATCGAGAGTAATCTCGAGATAATTGAGTCGTCACGACGCGTCGCATTATTGTGCCGCGCGTTTGCACGACGAGTTTGCAGGCATGCAAATAAGCAGGCAATGTGCGAGAGACGATGACTTTTAGGTCCGACGCTCGATTTTTCTACCTTACACTGCGGTGAATTTTATTGCCGACGCTCGTAAACCCGAAGTCTCGCGTCGTTTATTTTCCGGCATGCAAAAGCGTTTTGCGCGCGATTAAGCGCCTCTGTCCAGCGCAAGAGAGACTCACGACGACGCGTAACAAATAGGACATCGTTACCTACGCTCGGATCGCTCGGCCGAAAAGAACGAGAAAGAGAAGGGAACCGCGAGCGCTCGCTGTTGTTGTTGTTGTTGTTGTTCCGCATTACGGCCCCGCTTACGCGAACTTGCCGCGGCGAATAATTAACCGGAATTCCGGCTGATGCGGCCGTCTGATAAAAATAGCGCAACTGAATTATTTGCCCGCAACAAAAGAGGTTGAGGAAAACACGAGAGATGAGGCGGCGAAGAAATGCGGTCTTCTTTTTCAGCAAAGCGGGCTTCTGAAAATCCCGAGTATGTTTAACGGGCATACGCCGCGCTTTATAGAAAGACAGCTTCTTACGCAAAATAACGGGAAAATTATATCTTGCGTCACAAAGAGGAGCTCCCGTAAAAATAGCGCGACTATCTCGTGAAAATAGTACGACTCATCTTCTTCGCCGCCGTGCGGAAAGAAGATTTATTTCTGCGACCACACTCCAAAAAAAAAAAGAGAGAGAGAAAAGAAGAATTTCTTAAAAGATTCCCCGATATATACACGGTCAGCTGAAATATCAGCTAGCATCAACTATTAAAAATGTTTTTGCAACTCTCTTGAAAAGTGCGGATCAATGCCGAATGATGCTGAGTCGTTCTGCTATTCGCTCGGATTTATCGGATATGGGCTACGATAATGAACTGACGAGCCGTTCGGTCCATAGCTTCTGCTTTGTCTGTATTCCTTGGTTCGACTTCCATCTCGCGGGCTACTCACAATGGATCACTTATTTGCTTCGAACTACAAAAAGCACGAAAGACCCCTCCATTAATCAGAAACTTCGCCGTGTCCCTTTAGTTGTTTTTCCCTACTTGACGGAAGAAACGAGGGCACGGATTATCGAGCGAATTAATCCGCCGATCCGTGGCGCGCGCTTGCAAATAATGGTTTGCAAACAAACACGAAACGCCGATCGCGCATTAACCTCAGACTGGTAACACGCGGGTGTAAAACGCCACGGGCTAATAAATCGGTACGAGAGAGTCAACCCATGCGTGTTTTTCATTTAATCGAAAATTCAAGAGCTATATATATATATATATATATATGTGTGTGTGTGTGTGTGTGTGTGTGTGTGTGTGTGTGTGTGTGTGTGTGTGTGTGTGTGT
>QVNW01000485.1:0-25278 GCA_014825475.1 Pseudomyrmex flavicornis
ATTTCCATATATTATGCTATAACATATATATAATAAGAAATGTGAGTTTCGTGTTAATCGTCATACATTTCTTTATATATCTAAAACTTCATTTTTCAAAATAAAAAGAAATCTCAAAATGACAAGATAATAGTTTGATATATGTGAAATTTTTCATCGTGACTTAACGTGTAATAGGTAATTATCTAAAGTACTGTTTAAATAAATAACGAAAGAAAATCATTTTATCGCGTGTACTCGTGTGAAACAGAATAGTACAATACAATAAGTGTAATTTTTCCAGGATTATTAACATGTAAATGAATTTTTGTATTTATTATGTATGTATTACATACATATTATTTTGTATAAAAAATGTATTATTTTGTATAAAGAATTATTTTGTAATAATGTGTATATTATTTTGTATAAGAAATTATACAAAAATTATATTGTATAATTAATGTATAAGAAAAATTGTAAAAAAATTATTAAAACTTGAAAATTATTAAAATTATTAAAACTAGAAAATTATAACTTTGATAATGAATAAAAAATATTTCTTGAAATACTTCTTCGAATTGCAACTTTTCATACATGTATATATGTGTGTAGTGTTAAAATAAACGTTGTAAAATATATTTATATACTTATTGTTTTGTATACTTGTAATGTATTTATATATGTAGTGATTTTAAAGAAATAAAGTAATATTTAGAATGCAAACAGCAGAAAATGATGATATAAAGGGAGATGATACCTGATTACACTCCATAAATTCTGATGTTGCTTGCTAAAATCTTATTTTGTTGAATCACTTATATATGTTGTGTGGAGAGTTGCAGATCGTTATTTCATCCTTTTCCTTGTATTTTTTCCTTATTCTTAGAGATCTGTCAGTTTATTTTTCGAAATAAATTGAATCGACGCCCATAACAGCTTGCTATTCGCACCTGTGGTAACGCGAAACATATAATAAACATTATTAATGTTTAATAGAGTAAAGCAGCAAAATATATGATGATCTAAGGAGATGTACTTACGTGATTACACTTTATTCTGTTTCGTAATATCGCTCGGCAATCAGGAATTCCGCGGCTCACTCAAAAGTCTTACTTTCTAGTCACAATCGCCGCAGTAACACACGAAATTTAGTTCTTTGCGCGTGCGAACGACCGCGATACAATTGCACCGTAAAGCTCGTCAATTACTGTCATCGACGAGTATACTTCACAATATTCAAGCATTTGGACGCGAGACAACAATAATCGCGAAAAGTACGAAAGAAGTTCTCTTTGCGTCGCGCATTGTTCATTTTGTTCGTCGCGCGCGTTTCGTTGAAGCGCAAACGGGTCGCGAAAGTTTTATACACTCGCCAATTACGATCACTGGCGAGTGCGCGATGTTAATTACGTGTCACTACGAACGCCCGACACTTTCCGACACACACGTACGACTGATATTTGCGCGCGAGACGATGATAATCGCGAGAAATACAGGAACAAGTCACACGAAGTTCCGCTTTGTGTCGCCCGTCCGCCATAACTGGTGGCCGCTGAATCGAGCGCATCAAAACGCGCGATACTTCGATAATCGAAGTATCGAATCGATGCGCGCGCGCAGAGAACGCACGTAGCATAAAACAGAATATAATGGTGTGCGTGCACACATCGACAAACTGCTCGTGGACATGGTTACGTAGTTGCCAATGTGCACCACTGACGTGGACATAGCGCTAGCGAACAGAGCGGAAAAACGATAACAGCTGAAACGTGACTGCTCTCAGATCTTCTCTCTGCGTGTATTTAATTCTCAATTGATGGCCTACGCGAGAGACGCTCAAAGTTGCGCGCGCGACGACGAACGACGGGTCGGAACGTCGGTCGAATTCGTATATTTTCGGGATATGCACCGCGTAGTCGCTGACAGATATCAGCTGTTCCGGTAAATAAACCGTCGCGTTTCGACGATGGACGTTCAAGATGCTGCGTCGGCTCATCAAACGACCGACGAAGATACCGCCGAGTCGGACAACATCAGCGAGTGCCTGTCGCAGAGCGACTTTGACACAAACTGGTATTACATGCCGGACTCGGTACTTCTGAGCATCTTCCAATACCTGACGCCGAAGGAGTTGCTGACCGCGGGCGAGGTGTGCAGGTCGTGGCACAGGGTGTCGCACGACGAGTTCCTGTGGAAATATTTATTTTATCGAACGTACAAGATAGATCCGGACGTAGGCATAATGCCAGGTATGTTTCGTCATGTTATTCGAGCCACTTTGACGCCACTGTATTTTTATATGCCATCGAAAATAACACTACTGCATTACTTACATTGTGTACGTGTGTGTGTGTGTGTATGTGTGTGTGACATTACTACGTTCAGCTGAACTCGATGCTTTTAGTATGCACTATCGTAGTTGACAAAAACATGTTGCTTTGACAGTTAAATTGAGAACAGCTATTTAAACAAAAATAAGAATAAACAGAAATAAAAAAAGAGAATTACAAGATAATAAAGATAAGAAATTTTTCAATGTTTACACAGAGGAATGTACGTAGATTTTTGAGTTAATATTTTACTACTGTCTATTATATAGGAAAAACTTCCTGGTTGGGAGAATTTAAACGTTTGGCGTATCACACTCCACTGATAGAAACCGAAGTTCTCAAGGAGCACTCGCATCAGGTATTACACGTGAGCTTCTCTCATAATGGCAAAATGTTTGCAACTTGTTCAAAGGACGGATATATTCTTGTAAGTTATTGTCTTGCAAATAATAATCTTTCTCAAGTTGTTAGAGACATGTCACGTGCACGCCACCATTTTCAGGTATGGCAAAGTCAATATCCTGTTACCATAAAATACTTGCATGATATGAAGACATTTAGCTGGAAGTATACGCAATTTTCTCAATTTAATTGTACGGATACTTTACTTCTTGTGTCTGGTGTCCACTTTGGTACACCACATAGCACTTCGGGAGAAATAGCAGTATTTAGGGTAGCACGTAAGTGTAAACAAGAGATTAAACTTGTTTTGCATTTGTGTGTGTTACAAAAATATATATATAATATACATTTATATATGTATCTATATATTTGTGTATTATATACACACAGATAAAGAAAATTACAAATTAGAAAATTTTATCAAGTAATAAATTTTAAACAGGCAATCAACATGTATTGCTTAGAATAAATTTATAATAACAATGGGTTTTTTTTATACTTAAAAAAGATTTTAGTTCTTAGTCAAACAAATCCATTACATTCGTGCTTTCTGTTTAACTGTAGCTGGTTTTGACCTGCAATGTAGAGTAGTGAATAAGCCTTACGACATATTTGGTACATGGTACAGTGAGCGTTACCTTTTGAGTGGAAATCTACATTGGTTGGCACACTTAGTCAGTACTAGCGTAGTTTGGCTCAATAAGGCAAATCAGGAATCAGCTAGCGAACATGTACCTATTATGACGCAACTCTTTAGGTAAAAACGACAATTCAGTGTGCAATTTAAATCAATTTTCAGTTTTCTGCATGTGTCACATGCATTTGTAAATATCGAGAGTTTTGTTACCATAAATGTAACATGTATATAAAAATGTTTTTCAGGTTCTATAATGGAAATGCTTCCTCGATTAGAGCAATTATGGTTGCAAATTGTCTGGCACCTGCACCAGCTGAATCCACAGAACAACAGAATCAGCCGTCCTCATCGAACACAAAAGAAGAAAGAGGAAATCCACCGAGTCACAAGGATTTGATGTCAACTTCGAGCGAGCCCGACAACTCGCAAGAGCAAGAAGAACCAGAAGTACTACATCATGCATCATCAAGATTACAGTATAAATTTCTTTTTTCTCTCTCTCTCTCTACTTTCGCACGCTACTTATCGATGATTAATGACACTAATATATCATGTATTACATACACACATATATATACGCAACAGATACAGTAAATTAGAGGGAGGATTTGCAAATTGGAGAAAACTTGGTGATGGTTTTGAATATGCTAGTCCTATACAGTACAATCAGGAGTATAGACAGGTTGAGATGCAGAAGAATGTGTACGAAAGTGACAGCGAAAGTGAGAATCCGCAATGGGAAGAAGAGAGCGAGTCTGAAGGTAGGAAAGCTCTGCGAGCTGATAGACACTAAAGTTGAAAGCATTGCATAAATTATTTTGTAATGAAAAATTGAATTCACAGACTCCTCGATAATCGAAGAATGTGATACAGATGAGCTGGCTAATAATCCAGAAAAGTTTCTTATCTTCACTACTGGCTCAAAAACATACACTCCGCATAAAGTTGGTTTCAAGAGAATTAAGTTGGTTAGTTTCCCGAGAAGATTGGATCCGGGACCGTCATTACGTGAGAGAATAGCTCAGCGGGAGAGAGAGCGAGAGAGACAGAATACGCCGTCGGCGGAAGATTGGTTAAATTACGAATCTGTGGCGGACAAATTCGATAAAATAGATCATCTGATTGATCTTCACGGTCATATCATTGGAATGGGGCTTTCTCCTGATCATAGGTCAGTTAAACGTGCGATATATGCGGATGTACACTCGAGATACATGAAGCCGAACTATAAATACGACGTAATTGCAGATACCTTTACGTAAACACGAGGCCATGGCCAAAGGGTTACGTCATTACAAATCCCTTGCAACCGCCGCCAATAGCTCAAGAAATCGACATACATGTGATCGATTTGGTAACGCTAAAGCAAGTTGGCACAATGTTACGAGCACACAAAGCGTACACGCCGAATAACGAATGTTTCTTTATATTTTTGGACGTATGTAACGAATACGTAGCGAGGTAATAATCCGACTCCGATGTGTATCTCGTGTTTGACACAAAATATCTCCCCCCCCCCTACTTTGCAAATATTAAATTTGTTTGAGTCTATCTCCTTATTGCTCTACAAAATTGTTTTTCTTGTAGTGGTGCGGAAGACAAGCACGGTTACTTGTGGGATAGACATTATGGGATCTGCTTAGCAAAATTTCCTCACACCGATGTAGTCAATTCCGTAGCTTTTAATCCACGCGATCCTGAAATGTTAGTTACAACCAGTGATGATTATACGGTTAAGATATGGCGAAGTCGAGCTATGGTGAAGTCTCTAGGTTTGGATGAAAATAACTATCGTAGAGGGATGGAGGTAAGAAAGAGGCGCAAGTTTCAGAAAAGCAGTAATAACGTTGACTGACTAAAAACTATTAAATTCCCGATTTAAACACATTTATTTTTACAAGATCTTAGATATATATTTTTCACTTAAGTTTGTACTATACAAACAAGTTCTATAGAACCTAGAATATTGTGTAAAAGCACAAATAGAATCTATTTTTTGATTATCTAAAATTTATACAAACGCACATATGGAAGTTTATTTTTATTATTTTTTATTTTTTTTTTACTCCCAAATTTCCTAGAAGGAACAAAGAGTTTTCCATCTGACTCTATTTTATCAATCCAGCTGTTTTACTTTTTTTTCTTCCCAATGTTTTTCTCATCTGCGTTTTGTACAAGCAATATATATATCTCACTAGATATACATAGATATGAACACTATTTAAAAGAAGTGCTAAAGATGTTATTGCAAAGGATATCACAAAAAATATATTGTTATCGTGTCCATTGTTATTCTAAATTAAAAAAAAAAGTTAACAAGAACAGACACTTATTTAAAGATTATTTAACTCTTATCTCAAAGTTTATTTATCTGTCAGCTTATCTGTGTAGAAGGCTAAAACTTAGAAACAGGTTTTCAAGTTTATTTTTCGAATAAAAATTGTGAAGTTGAAACTCTCAATGTGATGTGTGCAATAAATATTAAGTTGGTTTTTTTTTAGATATTTGGTTTTATGTATTTGTTTTGCACATAAAGTATAAAAAGGAAACATTGTAGTTTTCAAAATTATATACTGTGCAATTGCATGATGAAATTATAAACTCAATATAACGACTCTTTTTCAGACAAATTAACATTCACCCGCAATTTTCCCGTGTATTAGAAAGAGATTTCCGAGATTTGATTTGGCGATTATAAAATATGTGAAGAAAGACAAAAACTAAAAGAAAACCCTCATTGTAATTAAAGTGAATGTGTCAATAACACAGATTTGACAACGTGTGTGTGTATATACATACATATGTATGCATGTGTGTATATATACACACACGTTTCTAATATGAAATCTACAAAAATATCTATAAAATAGCAAATATATATATATATATATATATATAAATATATGAAACTTATAAATATAAAGGGAATGACTGTTATTTTTCGAAGAATGATGACTTTACTATTCTCTTAACATCGTGACCTGTGTATAATAATTAACAATTATTAACAGACGCTTAACAACATTTTACAATCTTCCATGTGATACTGTTAAAGCGGTGTAATACAAATTCCACGTATTCGCTAGTGTTAAATATAATAAAAAATTATATTTAAAGTTTGCATACCTAAAAGTAAGAAGTACTTCAATTTATATATCATATATAATTTTGCTCTTTCAACGAATCGTATATTGTGCAATTACTTACCTACAATCCACCATACTTTCTCGATATGACACTGATTTAAGAATTAGCATAAAGAAATGTATTTTCCATTTAGAGGAGAGTTTGTTAATGTAAATTATCTAAGTTGAACCTGTTGCAATCGGCTCTATAAGAAATTTGCTTTGAAATAAAAATAAATTGTAATCAACATACACACACACATGCGTATCTAATATATGAAAAGTTTACCAGGATGTGATGGCATTGCGTCCGGAGCGGGATCTCCAGCCTTAGGTAATACTTTCTTATGAGCATCCTTATGTCCATGGCAATGTTCGCATTCGTCATCACTATCTTCTGAACTACTTTCACCAAAAGTTTTTGGTTTTTCATAAATACAACAACCTGTGAATAAAAACTTTATGTAGCTTCAAGTTTTTGTCCCACTATTCTAACATACTATTCTGTTATATAGTATATGAAAAATGTTTGAATATTCACATTTAGATTTCTTCTTGTTTAAATTTTCATTATCGACAGTCCCCTGAGTCCATTGAACCTTCTTGTTTGATTTCGGTTTTCGTAAACGTAATCGGACTTTAGGTACATCCTATGAAACACAAATAATAAAACTATTAGTAAAATAGATAAGATAATTATTTTATCATGATTCACATACACACACTTATAAATGGTATTAAAAATGCATGTCATTACATGTGCGTACACGCTAAAAATTCCATTATAAAAAACAAAACCATGTTACAAAAATATTATAAAAGTTTTTATTTATCGCACAAATATAATAAACTTACAAAAGATTAGTCATTTGTTAAAATAGTATAGCAGAAAACATCAATATTTTATATCTTAAAATATACTTATATATGCATTACATATGTCACAATATAAAATATTATTAATGTTTATAGAAAAATATTGTTGCAAGAAGTATAAATAATTTATTATTGCACAATTTTCTGTTGTAATAAGTTTTCTATTTTATCATCAGAATATTTCAATATATTTCTTAAAACTTCTGATGTATGTTGGCCCAATGTCGGTGGTGCTGATCTCACTACATTAGTAGCATAGCTATATGTCACAGCTGGTCCAATAAGTTTTACTTTGCCTGTAACTGGATGATCTATCTCTTGAACCAACTTCATATATTTCACTTGAGGATCATCAAATACCTGAAGATTGTGTGTTGTCACTTATCAGTTCATGAAATGTGTGTTGTAAAAATAATACATGATTTTCTCAATTACATTAATTTACCTCTCTTATTGTATTTACTGCTCCATAAGGAAACGAAGCACCATCAAATATTACAGACCATTCCTGATTAGTCTTCTTTGCAAATACGTTTCTAAGAATCTGAAGTAGTTCTGTTCTATTTTTAACTCTAGCTGTGTTGGTCTTAAAGTTGTCATTACTAGCTAGTTCAGGTAGTTGTAGTCTCTTCACTAATTCTACAAACAGTGTATCACTACCTGCTCCAACTGTCATGTATCCATCTTTTGTTGGAAAAGCCTCATATGGAACTATGCTCTCATGTTCAGATCCCCATCTTGTTCCTTCCTTGTTTCCATTCAAATAATTTGAAGCAATATTTATCAAACATGCGATTTGTGTGGACAGAAGGTTGCACTGTATCCACTGGCCTCTGTTGGTTGTTGCTCTCTGCAGCAAAGCTGCCATAATTGCACCATGAGCATAGAGACCTGTTGCCAGATCAGTCATTGCTACGCCAACTTTGCACGGTGGTCCGTCTTTCGGACCAGTGATATGCAAAAGTCCGCCCAATGAGGCGGCAATGACATCGTAACCAGATCTGTTCGCATACGGTCCTTGAGATCCGTAACCGGTCAAAGAGCAATATATGAGACGTGGCGCTATGTTAGCTAAATCTTGATAACCCAAGCCTATACCGTTCAACTTTCCAGGCACATAATTCTCCACTAAAACGTCGCATGTCTGTGCTAAGTCGTAGATGACATCTCGTCCTTTCTTCAAATCAACACAAACACTTTTTTTGTTTCTGTTTACACTCATGAAGTACGTCGATTCTCGCGTTCCCTCGAAAAACGGCGGACCCCAATTGCGCGCTTCATCTCCGCTGCCCGGTCGTTCGATCTTCAAAATCTCCGCGCCGAGATCTCCCAGAATCATCGTGCAATAAGGACCAGCTACGATCCGCGTCAGATCCAGAACTCGTATCCCGTTCAAAGGTGAACTTTTGGCAGTCGTGCAAAACAATTCGCATTTTTTCGGATTGTATTTGCTCGCGAAAAAGTGTTTACTTTTTGCTGCGCACTTTCGCGAGAAAATCCTAATTACGCGATTCATGATAGATTCTTAAAACAAACGTTGAAAATTTATCTAACAGATTGTTAAAACTACTTTGGAAAACTACTGTGTCAGAGACAAGCGCAATCAATTTTGAGTGATAAGACGCGTCCTACTTGGAACGAGATAAACAAGTAATGCGTACCTGTGACCCGGAGTCGGCGACATCCGCTTCGGAGATCGTTTCTGTCTGCGTTTGCGAAGCCATTTGTTCCGACATCGATCTCTCCATACGTCACGCGAGAGATTTTCGAGCGCGAGAAAAACGCAATATCTCCGTACTCGCCCTTTAACCTTAACAACCGTGAGTTTCCACCATTCTCAGTTTCCTGTACATCTGCAAATGTATATAGATCACGGCGGTATAAACGCAGAGCGCAACTTAAATAATTCGAAGGCATCGTTCTATCTCCGTTCCACGTTCGATGAGAAATAAAGATAGATCGATGCTTCGAAGCGTTTGTAGCGCTACTTTGAGCGCAGTTCACATTTTATGTAGATTTCGATTTACGTAGTACGCCACATTTCCGGATTAGGTGTTTGAGAAACATTTCGAAACGCACAGAAATTGCGAAATACGCCTTTATATTATATTTCAAATTGTAAAGCTGCGCCTTTCACGGCTACAAAAAAATACATAATTATTAAGTAAAAATATTTTAACGGTATAAGAAAGATTTTAGTTGTAGTTTCACTTGTCTAACGTAATTAATTTAACTTAATTTATATATCACGTGTTAAACTTTGAATTATATGAGAATTGTGAGATTAATAGTCGCGTTTTAGTCGTATTTATAATAATTTATATTATCGAAGTAAATTGAAATAGTCTGGAGAAACCGGTTATGCAATGAGCGTCTCATGTGGGAGGCGCTTGGTGAATAAGATCTAACGGTACTTTCACACATTGTGTATTCATTGCGTTAAAGTCGTCACGGAACGGACGCTCAAATCGCTTCTAGTCGCCTTTAAGTTAAATTTACTATGTCAGATGAAAAGAAACACGAGAAAGATCGGAATGAAAAGGTACTGACCGCAAAAGGTACATGTATAGCATATAAATAATAATATACAAGTTTTATATCACATGATGACATTTTGAATATCTTTAGATGAGATCAAGCAACACGTATGTACTAATTGTTACAGAAAATACGATGTACGTGGGAAGAAAAATTATGAATCTGAAGATGAAGACTCTTCTGAAAATTGTTCTATCTTCTACAATTGGCCCGTTGATCCTCTACGGCATATGTTTCCTGTACTTGAATCATCGAACATACTTGAGACATCTATCTGAAGAACCGATAAAGGAAGATAGACCGAAGTTCTGGGTCTACGCAAAGAGCAACGATACCGGTTACTTGAAACATGTGTATGCGGTACTTCAACGACTTGGTTTTCGGAAGAGCAACAACGAATCCGACTGGGACTTGTTGTGGGCTCACGATTATCCATTTCGCGTTATGTTCGCGAGCTTAAATAGACTCCAGGAACATCAGCTTGTCAATCACTTTCCCGGTTGCGGCTATATCACAAACAAGGTGGATCTCTCCACATCGCATGGCCGGTATATACCGGCGGCCTTCAAAATGCCCGACGACCGCCAGACTTTTCTCGATTATACCAGATCAAATCCGTCAAAGCTATTCGTACAAAAGTCAAACGATCATCGAGGCATTCGCATTCGCAACAATAGCGACGTGAATTTCATCGCTGGCACGTTTATTCAGGAATTCATCGAAGAGCCGTTTCTCGTGGACGGTTACAAATTCGACATCGGCGTGTACACCGTCATCACGTCCGTGGATCCATTGAGAGTTTACATATACAAGGCTGACGTGCTCTTCCGTTTTTGTCCGATCAAATACTATCCGTTTGATCCGGAGATACTGGACAAGTACGTGGTCGGCGACGACTATTTGCCAATTTGGAACGTGCCGTCCTTGAAAAGATACTATACCGAGCTCGGTTATTCCATGAAAGATTCGTTTGACGCTTACGTCAGAGAGCAAGGAAAGAATCCGTCAGAGATGTGGGATCGAGCTTACGACGCTATCCGGGAGGTTGCGTTGATAAAGGAAGCACAGATCAGAGAGGTTTCCAGACGCTTCGGAAATGGCAGGAACTTCTTCGAACTTGTGAGATTTGACTTAACTCTCGACGAGAATCTGAACGTTTACATGATGGAGGCGAACATGTCACCAAACTTGTCTTCTGCACATTATCCGCCAAATCAGTTGCTTTACGAGCAGGTCATATTCAATACGTTCGCGCTAGTCGGTATTGGTAAGAGAATCAAAACAGAATCCTTGAGAACTAGGTAAACATTTAAAGACATCACAGATAAACATCCTGAAAATATATCAAAAAAGATAAAATTACATTTTTGTTTTTTTACATACGTTATAGAAATAAAGCAGAGAAGGAAATGGAAGTGGCGGATAAGAACATTGTAGTGTTACCGGAACTTTGTAAAGAATGCGCAGACTGTTTTCGCGTAGAATGCCAATTGTGCAGACCGTGTTTCACGCCAGAAACAAAGCTCATTTTGTCGCGGAGCTATCTTGAGCATCAAAACCAGATGGACTTTCAAAGAATATTTCCACCTCCGATAGTAAGTCGAGAGTTAAATTTTTTTCTTTTTATTTAACTTTATCCTTACCAAATGGATTTTGCAGACAAAGGATATGGTGCTGAAAGATTACACACTGAGGAATCAATTACTCGTCAGGTGGTACCAGGGTAAGTGCGAATTGGATAAAACGTGGTGCAGCTGACGTCATCAACACGATAAAGCAAAAAAAAAAGTACAGTCGCGTCCTATGTGCTATTGAATATTTATTCCAAGTATGTATAAAACAGTGCATATAAACTATATAGTACACGTGTTGTAAGACAGATCAAACATTACGATTACATGGAAGTGTATTATTTTCAGCAAAAACAAATTTATCCAAGTGTTATGGTTGTTTTACAAAAAATAGATTAAAGAAAAACCAGTTTCTCACAAATCCAAGAAAAAGAAAATCTAGTTGTTTTCCGTTAGCGAGGTTTCTTTCGTTTTACGTTTTTTTTTGACTTTAGACTCAGGAGCGTTTGGATTGACACCTTTGTAAAAATCTTTAAGCAACTGCATAGCTTCTTCACCTTTAACGTTTCCCTGCACACTTGTCTTTTGATCGTAAAACGTCGATACCTCGAGAACGCTGACGCAACCACCGAATCGATCGTTGGCACAGCCGTATACAATACTGCGTACTTGTAGTTGAAGCAATGCCGACATACACATTATGCATGGTTCTACCGTGACAATTACGTCTAGATTACGAAATACTGTTTTATAGTCCGTACAATTCTGTTTACAGAACTGTAAGACTTGGTCAATACAATTTATTTCCGCGTGGCGAGTTGCATTACAAGTTTCGTTTACCGTATTATTTCCGGTCGCGATTACTTCATTATTGTACACAAACAAACAACCAACTGGCACTTCGCCAGCTTTAAAGGACTTCCTAGCCTTTTGTAATGCAACATCCATCCATGCTAAAGTGTCCATAATAAGTATTTTTGTATATATATTGGATGTGAGATCTCTAAAAATATTCTTAACTGTACTTTAAATCAGGTTTACAAAGCTCCCTTTTTTTTTTAATTTATACTCTTTTGTAAAAAATTGTTATATATGTTATCTTAAATGTGTATTACCACGTGTTGTCAAGTTAAAAAAAAAAAAAAACAAATCAAACGGTCAAAATTGATACTTTCAAAATGATGATAATGTCATTGCATATATAGCAAAGAATTTTAGACAGCAATTTAATTGCTTTGTTTCAAATATTTAAGCAATCCTAATTGCTCTAGTCGCTCCAAAGCTATTTCTTTCCAATTATGATTACCTGTGACTCTTGGACTTGGATGTCTCAGGACCATTACCTGAAAGAGAAACATCGCAAGATAAAAGATACTAAATTGTGATTAGGAAAGATGTTACAATAATGTATTATATAAACAAGTATCAACCTGTATTTTAAGACCTCCTAACTGTTTTGCAATCTGTGCTCTCTTTTCAGCATATTGTCCAATGCCAACAATGATCTCTACATTCAAGAGCTTTACTATGTCTACCAAGGACTTGTCACATGCCTCGTGCAAAAGTCTTTGTTCTTCACCCTGAAAAGTACAGATGGATTCAGCATAAGAACAGAAAAATATGAATGGGATAAAAATATTGCCTTCAATTCAGCTGGTGTAACGTTTCGAGCGGTAGAGTCCATGAATGCAAGAGGGCAATAGTTGTGCATGTAAGCATGTCGGAAAAAGTTTTCCGGAGTTCCACACAGTTCTTTTAAGAGACCCCACAATCTATGTCCGCTAACTTCGCTACGTGGACATTCAAATCCCATCACCACTCGTTCGGGATGTTCTTTCGGTGGATGTCCAACAGGACCGGAAATTTTGAGCCAATCTTTCACCATCTTTATTTCTCCGAACGGCACGCCAGTTTGCGACATGCCCCATGGTCCGGGATTCATACCGACAAACATAATCTTTTTTGGACCGGTACAGTATTTGCGTACGTACATGGCATGCGTCTCGGCCGCGTATTCAAGCGGATTGTAGATATATTGGACCGGCGGTGAGAAAGTGACATTTTTCAGTTTGGCGCAAAGACTTTGTTCAATCGCTAACAATTTGTTCGAAATGTATTCAGACCCCGTGGATACGACCTCGCTCGTAACACCGTTTTCTTCCTTGCTTTGTTTGGCACTCACGAAATTCAAGAGATTAGATTGTTTAAATTTTTTCGTACTACTCGTCGCATCTTCGTTATTCGCCCTCGTTCTCTTTGCTCGACGCATGATTACTTGGAGAGAATTTAATACGGATTTGAACAGTATTTTGAAATATCGGAATTTTTTCCTCTTGTCTTTAAACAATTATCAATGATCGGCCTTTGAAAAACCGACGTTAACAACTAGCAATATTATCTTATCAGTCGATTGACAACCTTGGCCAATTATCACAAGTGCAATGTGGAACTTTACTTGTGAGCAAACGCAACTCTAATATCGTTGTGCTTTGTGTAAGATCCAAGAATCGGATTCTGGAAATACCTGGTTCGGCTGCTGTTTGGCTACACAAAGAGATCTGTTTATACTTACTATGCGTGGATCCCGCCAATTCTGCACATCTTAACGCCACGAGTGTTAGATGCATTAGGTCGGATTTATAATGATCGCACGCATTCGCAAACATCTTAAGAATTATCCAATGTGATTGGTCAATTCTGGAGATTTTGCAACTCGCGATTTCAAACCACAGACACTTGCAAACATCATGCTTGCATATGTATAGATTTTGTTCCAATGATCACTGTCAGTACACACACAAAAGAAACTTAAATAAATCGACCAATCACAGCACTCTCTCAAATTAAGCTACATTCAGAAGAACGCAGGCCTGTGATTGGTTGATGTGTTACGCGATGAAATACGTTCACTTTGCCACAAGAGAAGCGTTTCGAAACGTTTTCGTTTATTAACAAAAATAAATAACGTTTTATTACAATGTCAATAGATATTATATGACGAAATCCGTTCAATTTGCCACAAGAGAAAGCCCGGAAATAGTGCAACAGGTCGTGGTCCAACATACACATGTTTTGTAAGAAATAACACGTTTTTATTTAAAAAAATATATCATCACATAGTAGAATTTGTGTAAACTTTATACAATTGTTTTGTAGTCTAATGAGCGCGATCAAAAACCTGCAACCGTTCTCCATACAACAACTGCTGTGTTACCTCCGATAAACATGTGCAATAGCGACTTCTCTTGGTACGTGATCGCACACGCGTACGCCTCGCCGACAACCACTTGAAAAGGTGGGCCGAATTTTTTGTCCAGATTATCCTTGATCATACGAGCCGCTTGCTCGTAATTCTCCGAATATTTTTCGACAGCAGTGACGCAGGTTTCTATTGCCTCTTGCTTCATTTCCTCTGGCATATCACTATACTAGAGAAAATTGAATTTTAAATTGTAGTCTAACTTTTAAAACATTTTCTTCCACTCTTTCTCTTTTCTTTTTTTCTCTAACTAGACGAAACGTCACGTTTATTAATCATTTTGTAATTTACTTTACACAGTGGATAGGTATGAAACATCAAAGGCGCAACCTCTTTCTTCAACTCTCCAGCCCACATTGTTGTTTTTTGTTTATTAGAAAAATGATTCCTCACACATACGCACACTTGTATGCCAGACACGGACGAGAACTGCGCGCGTGTTATTATCGACTTACCAAGTATAAATCTTACCTCAAAATTGTAAAAACTACATATTTGACAGCAGGTCGAGCTATGTGAATCAAGTCGCTAAAGAATCAATCAGAATTATGAAAATGTAATTATCAAAGATTGGTTTTCAGCAAGTGTGCAATAGTCTTTCACTTCTTGTGCGGTGGCCCTAATTTAAATTAAGCGAAATGAAGCAAGGGATACTGCTGTGCTGTTTGTAATCATAAAATGGCGTCTGCTACGCGAACTATGCACGAAAAACGAAAACTGGACGACGTCGAGAATGATTCAGACAATGAAACACAAAGTGAGTACATGTGACTTTGTATATCACAAAGCTGTCGGCAATTTAAATTACAATACGTTTTAGATGAACTTTACGGCTTTAATAAGACTCAAGAAACTCCAGTTTACAAGCAGTTCGAGGTTAGGTGACATTTGGTGCGTCAGTTGTTTTTTTGTCTTCGCAAAAATTTTCTGACAATAGTCCACTTAATATTTATATAAGACAGCGATATGTAATCACAAAGATTCCAGCTTTTTATATAATTTCGCACTGTATTGCGGATTCTTTGCATATGTTAGATAAATAACCTAAAACTGTGCATTATATAGATTTTACATTATTCTAAAGTTTTAATTCCATTTCTGTTGCAGAGAGCGTAAAACATGCAAAGACAAACAAAGAAGCACCTCGACTATGTCCGTATTTGGATACAATTAATCGGCAATTCTTAGATTTTGATTTTGAGAAATTGTGTTCCGTGTCACTGTCCAGGATAAATGTATATGCTTGCTTGGTATGTGGAAAATATTTTCAAGGCAGAGGAACTAACACTCATGCGTATACGCACAGTGTAGCTGAGAGTCATCATGTTTTTCTTAACTTACACACACTGAAATTTTATTGTTTACCAGACAATTATGAAATTGTTGGTAAGTAAACAAATAGTCAAATTTCTCACTTAGATGTGGATCTTTTCTCTTTTAAAACAATTGAAATTTTTTATGTTTACTAGATTCGTCACTGGACGACATTAAATATGTGCTAAATCCAACTTTCGATAAGGCACAAATAGCTCAGTTAGATAAGAGTGATAAACAATCCAGAGCAATTGATGGCTCCATGTATTCACCGGGAATAGTTGGAATGAATAATATAAAAGCAAATGATTACTGCAATGTCATTTTACAAGTAATTCTTTGTAACTAGTAGAGTTTTTGTAATGTCAAGTTTTTTTACGTATAAGTTATCTATAAGTTTGATGTTTTTTCACAGGCTCTTTCACACGTAACACCATTGAGAGATTTCTTTTTAAGAGAGTCTAACTATTCCCATGTAAAGAGACCGCCTGGTGATTCTTCTTATCTCTTGGTACAAAGATTTGGAGAACTTATGCGCAAATTATGGAATCCACGTAATTTCAAAGCGCATGTAAGTCCACACGAGATGCTGCAGGCGGTAGTTTTGTGGAGTAAAAAAAGATTTCAGTTTACCGAGCAAGGTACGTCTCTCAACAGCTTTCGTTTCAATATAATTTTGACAGTCTTAAAACATTAACAAGACGATATATATTTAGGTGATCCGGTGGATTTTTTATCATGGTTCTTAAACGCTCTTCATTTGGCATTAAATGGCACAAAGAAACGTGATTCCAGTATAATTTATAAAACATTCTTGGGACATATGCGAATATATACGCGAAAGATACCCCCACTGGAATTAGAAGAGAGTCAAAGAAGTGAATTACTGCACACAGTCGAGTATGGCGAAACCGTCACGGAAAGTCCATTTTTATATCTCACTTGCGACCTCCCTCCGCCACCATTGTTTAAAGATCAATTCACCGAGAACATAATTCCGCAGGTTGACATATTGTGTAATCATATAAATAACAATTTAAAGATTTTAATAATTCCACTAAAATATACACAATTTTTTATACACAGGTGAATCTGTACACGTTGTTAAACAAATTCAATGCTATCACCGAGAAAGAATATAAAACTTATAAAGAGAATTTTATGAAAAGATTCGAAATTACTGAACTGCCGCCTTATCTCATACTTTATATAAAAGTAAGTAAATACGTGTATCTTAAGCGTGAAAATATCTGACATTTATTTATACACATTGCTTTATTCTACAGAGATTTACGAGGAATACATTTTTCGTCGAAAAGAATCCAACAATCGTGAATTTCCCCGTTAAGTAAGTAATGTTGCAATTTTATTTTTGAACGTCTCGTATCACCTAATTTTTTAACGATGCTCTAGTTGCAACGTTTTTGATGTAATTGTAGGAATGTTGACTTTGGAGATATTTTGACGTCCGAAGTAAAGGCCAAACATCCGTATACAACGTACGATTTGGTGGCCAATATAGTGCACGATGGCGAACCTGGTCAAGGAACGTACAGAGTCCATATTTTGCACAGAGCTACCGGTCAGTGGTACGAATTGCAAGATTTGCATGTAACTCAAATATTGCCTCAAATGATAACCCTCACTGAAGCGTACATACAGGTAAATAAAGACTATTTTTTTTTTTTTTATTTATTTTTCTTATGCATGAAAGATGAATCGCTGCTTTCTGTTTACAGATCTATGAATTGAGGAAAGACGCGCATACAGAAAACGGGGACAGTAAAACCAAAACTATGTGACATAATTGAAAGAAAAACTTAAAATATGATAATAAAAATTTACATTTTGTATATATACATATATATATATATATATAAAAGTTGTCAGAAATGTGCATTTTGTTAACATTTCCTCGACGTATTTGCCACAGTTTGTGCCTTTTTCAGTCATTTTCAGTATAAAACTATAAGAGAAAGTTTTGTTTTAAATTATTGTAAGTCTTTTATTTGCTCAATATCAGTGGTTTAATAATTTTGTTTTGTAGAAATAAATCGCGCGTAGGAGGCAGAAAACAATCAAAAGTATTTTCGACAATAAAGCTGCGTTCCAGTATTGGAAGTGTATGTAATATATTATTAAATTTAACGTGAATTATAGAGTTTTAATACTGTGACAGTGTGTATGAATTTGTTTGGAAACACAGTCGAGAAAAAACCACGTGTATGTTTAATGCGCTTTGAGTGCGCCGATTACAGCCGAACGGCGACGAATATGAGCCGAGAGATTCGAAAATGCAAACTGCCGAACGCGGCGAGAAGGTTTGACGAAGATACCCGAACGTCGCGCCGAAGCCGAGTCTAGCCGAATCGGACCGAGCGGGTCGCAGTTCGTGACAGAACGGAGTCGCGACCGGTAACGCGAAGCGAGTGCAAGTGAACATTATATTGCGCCCGTCGCGTTCCCCGCGTTTTCTGCTCGTCGGACGTTCCTCCGTCTTTTCTATTCTTCTTCGCGCGTCGCGCACAAAGAATCGCGCCAAGTTTCACACACGAGAACGCGCGAGTCGTGCGCGTCAAACGCGAGTGAGTGTCGCTTGATATCGTTTTTTTTTTTCTTTTTGTGCCCGTCGTATTCATCACGTGGATTATCTCCGGTTCCCGACGATGTGAGACCTTTATTTGCACACCGGTGAGTACGCATCGAGAGCGTCTGTGTTCTTGTAACGGAAATTAAGAGGTGGCCGAGTACATTTTGAATAGGCGCCTCGCCGCTACACGATCGTTTTTGCGATGGCGCCGCCGCTGCACGCTTACGCAGAAGCGAACGACGTTTGAAACTCCGCAAACGTCCGGCGTCCTTCGCGCTCGACCTTCCGTTTCGTCGTTGATTTTTGTTTTTTTTTTTTTTTAACCGATTTTTGTCTCGTCTTTCCGAGAAATTGTGCAACTTACGTGCTTACCGACGACGCTACACCGCTCTCTTTTCTCTACCGACTCGAATTTTTACGATATTCCGTTTCTTCTAACGCGTCGCGATTATCGCCAGTCACTCGGCTGCAACTTCACATCGCCGTGTCGCGCCAATAATCCGTCCGTCCTTCTTCAACACACGACGTCGAATACCTGTTTCGCGCAGTGCTCGCGAAAAAACTGTTCGATCGCGTGGCCGCCGTCGCGGAGCAGCAAGGTGAAACGCACGATTACGAGAGACGGAGAACGGGAGGTGGAGAAGAGGCTGTTCGTTGACTCTTGCGGAAGGATTCCGCGAGTTTCGGATTCCTATCGTCCCCCTCGCTCCGCAATCGTCACAGCGCGCGTACACACACTCGTTCCGGAAACGTACGTACTTCAAAGATATTTTTGTGATAATAATATAATTTGTATTTACTTTGCAACGTTGCTTCGAAACATTTGAGCGATATAATTACGACGTGTAGTAGGCAGAGGCGCAAATGTCTTGACACACGAAGTTGGGGGGGCAAGAACTGTTTTGTGCAGTATCGTATATTGTGCAACTTCGTGCATAAAGCCGCTGTATCTCCGTAGAGATAAGAGATACTTAAATTAAAATGCAATGAACTTGCAATACAAGATTTATCACAATGAATTCGTATCAAAGAAAACAAAATTCGCTTTAACAAAAAAAAAAAAAGAAAATTGTATATTGTTTTTTGTGGTTCTGATGTGTAAATGCTTACGAATAATTCTGAAGTGTTTTTGGAGGTCATTTTTGACACGTGTGTGTATAAGGCATAAAGAATCGTCATCATCCTGTGGCACTCACGGAAATGACAAATACTTTTTAACGATATTATACAACGGTGTATTAATCATCTCACACAATTGATATTTTTATATAACTTTTGAATAATCCAACGATAATTGTTAGTAAATGATCTACGATAACTTTTCGTTTTAAGTAATTGAGAAAGTTTTCAAAACATTCAACGCATCTGCTTGCAGAAAACAAACGTTAATTATCGATTAATTGACTAAATGGAAAGCGACGTTTTGAATTTAAAATCTTAATTGTTTCTTAATTCAAAATATAGAATTAAACGAATTTACTTTTGTCCCGCTTTTTGTAATATTGTTATTGTTGTAAGAGAAGGAGAAAATGTTAGATATATAAACATATAGCATGTAACACAAATCTAAATACGCAAAGTTAGACAAGGAAGTGTGAAATTCATACGAATAGACCGCAACTGTTCGAAGAACAGCAGGTGGTCGGACACGCGGCTTATGTGCGACTACCTGTAATTGAATGATGACGATGACGATGGTAATTTCTCGCGAGGCCGCGAAATATTAGTCAATTGGGTTGGACGAGTCACGATTCCATCCTTTTTCCCCTCTTTCGGTAGAAAATTAATACGTTGACGCTGGTAGACCGATTATAACCTTAGTGAAGATTGCGTATTTCTGTGCTCGCTGAAGGTTGTTCATTTTGAAAAACAACTCTCGAGAGAGAGACTCCTTCGTGCTTAATAGATACGACACATTTGATCCTCTCGATTTTCGCGTCGCCGAGATGTTCTTACCGCTCGAAGATAGAAACGCTGAGATCGAAATTCTCAAGAGAGAGCCCACTTGTGATCAAAGTGCATACACGGACCGTTTTTCTCTGTTTATAATGTCGCCGTGGCAAATGTGTATCCTATAATTAAGTGCGAGTAAACACAAGAAACGTGAGGATAGGACGAAAGTGACTCTTGTAGAAATTTATTACCGGCGTGACCAAAATAATTATTTATGAATAGTAAAAACACTGTGTTTAAGAGAGTAATTTGTTTTAATATTCAAAATAATTATTATTGCGACCACATCAATAAACACTTTCCGTAAGAAGAGAAAAATAAATTTTAACGTTCGCATCTCGTTCGCGTGAAACATGTGAACGCATCATGAATTTTTCTACATGACCTAAAAATTCTCTCCCCTCGACCGGGACAAACAAGCGCGCAAATCGTTTGCCTTGAATTTTCGTATCTGGGACGATAGTTTTATGGAACACAGAAATTTTCTACGATTGAACGCGCGACCTTAGGTGCGCTCGTTACTTGCTATTCGCTTGAAAAATATCTCCTTACGTTTCTTTCTATACGATAATCCGCGAACAATATGGCGAATATCGCAGCGAGAAAGAGAGAGAGAGAAACGAAAGTTACAAAAAACTTCGCCTCTATTCGTGACACAGTCGGTCCGAAGTTTCTGTTCTGACTTTTTATCGAACAAAATTATAACTTGGAAGAGATTCACTTCTTGAAGAAAAAAAAACCTCGTACATCATTAATTTATCTTTTCTCGCACTGTAAGCGGCGTTTTGCGCCAGGCGAGAGAGAGAACACTTTACGGGCGGTGATTAGGAACCCGAGGGACGACACACTTCGTCGCCGTGACACGCGTGAATCAGATACAATACACGGAGGTACTACCTTCATTTACGTAATGCACTACGAGATGGAAACAATGCGGCGCGCTGCTATGCCTCGTCGGCTCGTAGACACCGGAAAAAAAAAAAAAAGAATCAATTCCGAGACTCGTCGTCACGTTGAGCCTGTATTATATTTGTTTATTTTGACGTAACGATAAAATTTGCTAGGTATTAAGTAGGACCGGGACATGTTTTTTTTCTTAAATCCAAAATGTTTTGCAATTAACCGTTTGTTAAAAAACGCGACAGATGATCTCGCGTTCAAATACTTCGTAAATTTATTTTTTGTTTATTTCTCCGTATGTAATTTTTAATATTCAATTGTGTTCAACTCTCATGGAAATTGAAAAGAATTACAACAACGAAACGTTTTTAATAAACAATCGTATAAACGACGAAAAACTTCGTACTACTGACTCCCGGTCCGGCTCTTTCTGGCTTTACTCGCCGTTTAACTGATTGAAGATCAAAAGTCTTCTCTTCCTCAAAGTAAGTTAAATTTGCTGTTTAGTTGCATCGGCGCGCGAATTTAACGAGCAATGTGCAGAAACGCTCAGAGATTATTCGCGCAGTTCTCGTCAAATATTGAAACGCTCTTGTCAGACAAAATTTCGAGGGATTGCACGCGAGACAAGAGTAATCCGGCAATTGTGCACGGCACGCGAAACGCGCGCGCCGTATGTGCTGTTGTACGTGATTTCGTATCGACTCGTATGTGTCTCGCCAAAATCCTACAGTTAAAAAAAAGGAAGTTTTAAAATATATATAATGTAGCTTTTGTATGTGCAATATACATGATTTTAGATTTTCTCATGATCTAGAATTGATAGAGGCGCGTGCAGCAAAGCGAAATGCACCTGCGAGCAGAGCACATATTTTTCTGGAACATCACGACCGGATCGATAATTCGCGCGCAAAGTATAACAAGAAAGAGAGAGAGAGAGAGAGAGAGAAAGGAGAAATTTCTTTCGAGCAGAATATAAGAAGACGAGCAGGATTACGTTGCTCTTTCGTTTAGCGGAAGAAGAAGTTGAGAGATTAGGAACGAAAGTCTGTGCGCAATGGAAAATCAGAGAGAAATGCGCGCGCTTCCCCCGCTAATCTGAACGATACAAATCGAATAACGAGGTCGGAACAATTGAGATCCATGAACAATTCCGGTTCTTCTTCGCGATTCTTCGTGTTATATAATTAAAAAAAAATATATTACAAATCACAGTAAGTTTGCGAACGTCATTGCGAAAAAAAAGTTTTCGCGACTCGTGTGGCAAAAATTTTTGCTAATCAAATTGAGCAAAAATAACATCCGCTTGGAATGAGCAAATCTTTTTTTTTTTTTTTTGCATTGAGCAAAAACTGAAGATTCTCGATCGATTGACTTTGCTGTCTCGCCGCTTCGGCTCACAATGTTTACGCTCCTAAGTGCACATAGAATTTTATCGTAGCCGCTCATTGCACTTATGAATGGCGAGTGTCGCACGCGCGGGGAAAAGTGATAGATATATCAGATCGATTAACCTTTTTACGGCGCGGTACATTTTTTTTTCGTTGTGATACCCGGTTGGGGCAAACACATATCCCCCGAAATGCGGAGCGTGAATTTTATCGCTGTATACGCTTTCTCTCTTTCATTTATGAATGACCGGGGAATACAGACCGGGTGACTTCCAGGAAAATATCATCAGTCACGTCAGTTAGTGCTGTTTTGATAACCGTAGTAAATTTACCGAGTGTAAATTTTATTTGTCTAGCGTGTTAACATGTACAGAGATAGAGAGAACAACAATGTATTTTGCATTGCGAATAACGCGATAAAATTCGCGACACCGATGATCGCACGAGTAAGTTTCGATCGCGTAACTTCCAAAGTAGGCTAACTCGCCGGCGACCAAATGACTGTGTTACCGCACAAGCGCCGACTATATTGTGACCCACAGCCTGCGCGCTTTCCGTTAGACGTTATTATACGCACCACCTGTCTTAACGTGCACTTCCCCTTCTTCCGTTATCTTCCTTCTCGTATCAACGCACATCCTTCCTCCTCTCGCGTCTTCTTCATTCTCGTAGCCCGTTCGCTCCGCTCTCTTCCGACACCATATTCACCTCTACTGTTACACCTGCGACTCTAGATGGCTTCGCGACAGTTACATCAAAGAATCCCACGATAGATGCCAACCTCAGCACGCGTCAATTATTATTAAAATCGCAGGGTTTTTTCTTTCACTCGCGTCGCTTTTATGTTCTTATTTCTCTCTCTCTCTCTCTCTCTCTCTCTCTCTCTTTGCTACATTAGATCTCGGAGTTAGAAACTTTGTCGCGAACACAACATTCCACGTTATAAATTTTGTAAACATGAAACTTGACGAGCGAAGGTTGTGCTAAATAAATAGTGTGCGAATGTTACGTGCGTGGTTTTTACATAAACTACATACATAATAATACATGTACGAAGTATGTATTACGCATGGGCTTATCTCGAATCGCTTTGGGAAATCTCACGCTTCTAGGCGAGTGTGTCTAAAAAAAAAAAAAAATAATTCAACCTTCAAAACTCTTTTACACTTACTGCTGGGCGAAAAGAGAACGATCCCACGCACAGCACGTGCTCGACCTTGCTTGCGTTCGCGACGCCGCACGCATGAATGCCGCATACATTTGCAAACGACGACGCGTATTTGCAAAATTACTATTCGACGAAAACGAGGGTCTAAGAGTCGTCGGTGTGACTTACAACGTGTAAAGCGAGCGCGTCAGTAAGGTAGAATCTCTCGGGTGTGTTTGCTAAAAAAAAAAAAAAAAAACCTCCGCAAGTTTTACATAATGACATTCTGAATGAATTTACGTTAATTAGCGACATTGATTCTTGACCGTTGAGCAATACATTCTACACAATATTATCTTCTTTACTGGAATGTATTAATGAGCACTTATAATTTATTAGTCCGCCGACGGAGTTTGTGAATCGAAGTGACTCGTGAAGAGATATTTTTTATTTGTTCTAAAGATAAATACGTTTTCTAAAAAACACGCATATACACACACACATGACAGAGATTATTTGTAAGTCTTTTAACTTGTAAGAGTACATACTGTACTAAAAATGATCTTTTCTTTTTATTAGATAAAAAAATCAAAATACAAAAAAGAGGATGAGGAGAATTAAAGCTCATTAAATCTCGATCTTAATTAACTATTTTCGATCTTCACAAAAGACACAATTTGAGTTAACTTATCGCGAATACTCTTAAGCAATTAAACGAGCGTTGTTTCAAACAGCTGATTTGCATACGCCAGTTCTCTACGCGTTGATTCGCGGTAATTCGCTTTCTCAGGAAAGGATATTTTAACGCGTTGATGAACATCTTATCAATATTCAACGACTACCTATGCGTAATAACATCGTGTTTGGACGTAAAAATCTTATATCACGGGTTAAAGAATTCTCTATTCGAAACAGTGTGAAATAATTTAAAAGAGTAGCGTTCACACAGTTTTTTTTTTTTCTCGTTTTACTTATGTATCTCTCGATAAGAGATAGATTTCCAAACTGAACATGGCGAGATTACATAACAGCCCTAGCAATTTTGTTGGTATTTGGTTGTACTACGGTATTTGGTTGTACTACGGTAAAAAATACACACGTTCCCATGATTCTCAGCTGTACATACATTTGCGTCTTGATCATTTGAATATCGTGTTTGACATCTCAATACGACGATCTCAACTCTCTTCATGAATATTAAAGTTGAAAAAGAAACTATTTTTCTGTAATATTTTTATATAACAAAGTTTTGATAGAGAAAAA